>PVKS010004157.1:0-83728 GCA_004027875.1 Aplodontia rufa
ACCAAATCTTAACCCCCAAGGGTTATATTTAGGCAAAGTCTCAGTCTGTTCAGACTGCTATAAAACATGCCATAGACTGAGTGGCTTCTATATAATGGAAATTTATTTCCTAGTGACTCAGGAGGCTGAGGCAGGAGGATTGCAAGTTCGAGATCAGCCTCAGCAATTTAGGGAGGTGAAGCTATCAGGAGGTGATAGGTGCTCTTACAAAAGGGCCCACAGGAAGTCAGTCTGTCCCTTACACCACGGAAGGACACAGGTAAAAGGTGCACACTGTGAACCAGGAAGCAGCTCTCAGCTGACACCGAACCTGCCAGCCCCTTGGACTCCCAACCCCTAGAACAGTAAGAAAACAATTTCCATCACATACAAGCCACTCAGACTGTGATTTTCTTCATAGCAACCTGAACAAACTAAGGTATCACCTACAGATAAATATAAGCAAAACCAGCTCTTCTCAAAACAAACAAACAACAAACAAGATTCTTCTCTGTGGCTTGTTTGCTGAGCATTTTTCCACTATATTTTAGAAATGAGCGGTGAGGTCATATTCCGTGGGGACTGTGGTTTCCTGGGAAGTGATGTCTCCTGTGAGATTGCCAGGCAGCTTCTGATGGGCTGGAAGTTGCCTTCATAAAGACCTCAGTGCAAAGCAACAAAACAAAGCAGGTGCTGTGGCCTCCCGGTGCCCTGCGCTCCACGGCACCGTCCTGCCTGGTCTCTGGTACCTTAGCTCATTTATTACAGGAGCTGTACGCTTGTGAGCACTGACTGCTTGCCAGGCTCTCACAGTGAAATTTACATTCATTATCTCTATCGAGAAGAGAGACAAATGTTTTAACTCAATCCATGCTGTGGATATCTTAAGATAGGCATGCTCAGTGAAAATCATATCATCCCCAAAGAGGTAGAAATTGGCCTAGGGAGATTTGGGGAGACCTGGTCTTTTTGTGTGAAGCAGAGAGATACCGACAGTACCTAGTACATACGCAGTGTATCTCTGCCATTAAATTTTTATGAGGGAGGCGGGTGATCAGAGAGCAAATGCCTAAGAAGGATCCTCAGGGGGCAGTGATAAAGAAAAGCTTGAGAGCTTCTGTCTTACGAGATGGCCAGGTCCCAGGGTTTTGGTGAATTTCATTGTTTTACTAATGCAACAAAAATTCTGAGGTGTTTTTATGACTGTACAATAAATGCTGGCTTGAAATTTTTAGTTTATAAGTCAATTTCATATTCTTGCGTTCAAGATTCCTTTACGTCTTGGGAAGATTTTAAACACGACTTCTTCCCTTGGTCCCTGGGACTTTACAGGATGGGACCTCTCGGAGCACCCAGGGTGCACATTACATCTCCTGCCCCTTGACCCAGGCTCCTGATGCTGAGCTCAGGCAGTGCTCACACCCCCAGGGAAGGAACCTGCTGCTGCTTTCCTTTTAAGCAAAGGAAATCGTTGTTTGGAAAGGTTGGGTTGTTCACTTCCACTGGCCCCATAGGTAGATTGTGGTGGATTTAAGATTAAAATCAAGTTCTGGAAAAAGGCAAAGGCTGTGTGTCTTTAATCTACAACTCTGAGTTCTTTTTTTCTCTTTCTTTTTCTTTTTTTTTGAGAGAGAGAGAGGAAGAGAGAACCAATTTTATTTCGTTTTCATCTGGATTTCGCTGCTGCAACACTTAGTTGCGTATGTGGTGCTGGGGTCCCGATGCATGCCCAGCAAGCAGGATACCGCTGAGCCACTACTCCAGCCCCTACCTTGAGTTCTTAAAATGGTGGCCCAGGGCTCAGAACAGGCCACGGCCATGATTAGCTTTTTATTTATTTGTTGATTTAGTATATGTTTTGCGTGAGACAATGCAAGGAGTTTTAGAGGTGAAATTGGATCGAGAGTCTTAACCTAATCAGTGCATTAATCCACGCACAGGGATTAGATGGGTAGGGAGGCAGGTGGGGTGTGGCTGGATGAGTGGCCACGGGTGCCTTGCCTTTGGGGTTTGTCCCTGGTGAGTGGAGCTCAGTCTCTCTCTGCTTCCTGATTGCCACGTCCTGAACCACTTTCCTCCTCCACACCCTTCCACCATGATGTTCTGCTTCACCTGGGCCCAGAGCAATGAAGTCTGACATATCCGGATGAGGCATCTGAAAACATGAACCCTAATAAACTTTTCCTCCTCTAAGTTGTCCTTGTTAGGTATCTTGGTGACAGCAGCAATAAACTGACTAAAATAGTGTACTTAACATCTTTCAATCTGTTGTCAAAACAGATTTAAAAACTGGGAGACCTTCCCATGAAAGCCACTGGGTTTCCACTGTGCTTAGGAGTTTAGAGGCCACAGATTTGTATCCTACATGGCCTTAGTTGGCTGCGACTGAGTGGCAGATGTTGTCTGAAAGCGCAGTGGACACTTCCAGGTCCCCGGAACCCCTGTCCATCCCCCTTGCCTTACCCTGAAGCCCCTTTATCAAAGGCCCTAAAGACCTCCGGGTACGTGTCGTCTAGGGCTTTTGACACCCAGTGTTTCCTAACATTCTGTGTCTCTCACCAGTGTTTTCCTTCTCGCTCACCCAAACAGTAACTTTAGAGAGTGAATTATGTCTGGGTGCAGTGGTACACCCCTGTAATCCCTGCTACTCAGAAGGCTGAGGCAAGAGGATCCCAAGTTCCAGGCCAGCCTGGGCAATTTAGGCCCTGTCTCAGACAAATGAATAAATAAACACAGCTGGGGATGGATCTCAGCCGTAGAGCACTTCTGGATTCAATTCACAATTTTTTTTTTAAAGTGATTTATCCATCCAGAAACTTAGTACTCTATTCTTTTCTAGACGTTTCTAGTAGACCAACTTTCTCCACTATTTTCAATAAAATGAAACCAATTTCCTTTTTCTTCTTTCAATAACTATGTTATAATCCATCTGAAAACCCTCTTAATTCATGGCTTATTTCCTTCGGGTATCTATCTCTGAAACTCATCTATTGCTAAGCCTTAGAGCACCCAGCGTCTCCCAGCCTGCCATTTGGGATGCCCTGTAAGGTCAGACCCCTGATTAGTGACTATGCCATGGCTTTCGCCCCTGACCTTTTATGGGTTAAACTGAGCCAATGGGTTATATAAAGCTCTTTGTTCTTGAATTCCTTCCTTGCAAGACTCTTTATCTTCGCTTGTAGTACTTGGTAGATTAAGTGCTTGAGAAAGGAGGCTGTGCATGCCAATTGGAAAGGACCGCCAACGCTTGGTCAGGAAGGAGGACGCCCTTCAGTGGTGTGGACTGCTGGGCATTCCTGTCTGTCAACAGCTCCCTCTCCGGGAAGGCAGAGAGACCACGAAACAAAGGAGCCACCAGAGTCTGCAGCCTGGCCTGCGTGCTCACAGGGCTTTTTCGAGCGTCCTTGGTACTGTGCAGATGCACTGTCCCCACCTCTCCCCTGTAACAGGGACCCATCACTGAAACACCAGTGCGGCTCTCTCCGTGCCCAAGCTGACCCTTTCTTTTGTGCTGTTGCTGTAAGCATTTATTTGTGCATAAAACACAAATTGCAGAGCACAGAATTGAACGTTTTTGCCTGAGCTCATTGTAGAAGAACCGAGCTCCGTGTAGGTTCTGTGGCTGCTCCATCTGTTCATCCAGCCTCACATTCCTTCACTCCACCTGCTTTTATGAGCTTTCTTCACCTGCTGCTGCAGAGTTTTAAACCTACAAATGATGGGGCCTCAGGCTGAGAGATTCTGAATCAGTTGTTCTCAGTGGGAACCAGAGAGTGGTAATCTAAGAAAGACCCTCACGTATTTCTCTGGCTAAGAGCCAGCGTGAAGGGGAATTCAGGTTTTCTTTATTTTATTTTTTTCCTAGTAGAGGTGATTATCTTAAGAAGGGTGGTGGTAGATCCTTTATAATACTGAATATGGTGACAGTGTGCCTTTGTGACTAATAATGATGGCAGTTACCTTACCTAGCATAGGTCCTGGGCTGGGCAGCTCCTATTTGACACCTTATTGGATTTCTACATCAGCCTCAGAAGATGGTCAGAGAGTGTCACTAGCATCGTGCAGGTGGAAAGGGCTTATCAGTTGGAATTTGAAGTCTTTTGTTTTTTATTAGAGCTTTATAGTCATACATAGCTGGATCGCAGGACAGATAGACTTTTTTTTTTTAAATAAAGAGAGAGGGACAATGAGAAAGAGAGAGAGAATGAATCAGTTTATTTAGTTTCTGTGAGGCTGTGCTTGCTACAGGCAGACTTCTTAAGGGACCAAATCATATTTTGGGCTTGGTAGGCACAGAGGTGAAATTGAAGATTGTGTGTAGGTACTTATACGAGCATTTGAAATACAGCTTTTTAAAGTGGTGAAGCCATTTTAACTCATCTGCGGAAGCCAGTGCTGCTGCAGGCCCTCTTGGTCCTGCATGATGTCCGCCCTCATCTCCTGCTCTGCCTCCTGCTTCGTGCTGCAGCAGGGCTGCCCACAAGGAGGGCCACTCTGCACCTGTTCTCTGCCTCTGGCTTGGCTCATCCTGCTCCCTCTGCCTGGTGTATTCCCTTTCCACCTTTCCACCAATGCCTCTGCAAGACGGATTCCTACCCACGCCTCACGACTCAGCTCAGAGACCTTTGCTCTTGAACAAAAACTACACTACCCTGCATCTCCTGAGAACACAGAGGATCCCTCGGAGCTGTTCCCACCACCCCTGCCTCACATAATAGCATAGCTTTGTTTCCAAGTACAGGTTGAGTTCCTGGATAAGCCAGGGGCGTTTCACCCATCCCGAGTCCTCAGTGATTAGTGCAGGGCTTGCACTGTCCATTCTTCACTAACAGCGGAGGAGCACTCTGTCCTAAACAAGCTCTTGCCACCCGAACAGCTTTGGGGTCAGTGGCCTGTTTCCAGCTTGGGGGATCCTTTTGGTTCCAACTGTTGAAAGTCGGGTGCCACATGGAGGCTGGACCCAATATCTAGGGACTCGAGACTGCAGACTGCTTCTCTCTGCTGAGTGACCCGGCTGTCTCTGGCCCAGCTGGCTGTATTTCAGAGTCCTTCCATTTGTCACAGAAATCCATCATGCCTGGTGAAGGAGAAGTGTCCACAGCACACACTCTGATGAGAAAACACAATAAGCTCCTCTCGGGAAATGTGCAGCTCATGAAGAAGAAAATGAACACGTAGAATGGAGAGAAAGCAATTCAGCCATATTCCACTGAGAGAAGGCAACCGTTCTTAAAGATTGGGACAGAGCTCATTTTACCTGTACTTTCCCTCAGTGCGAGTTTGTCATGCAGTGACTTTCTTGGTTTACCCCCTCAATATAAATTATACCTAAAGAGTCATTCCAACCAGGTACATGTTCATAATCCCAGCAGCTCAGGAGGCTGACGCAGGAGGATCGCAAGTTCAAAGTCAGTATCAGCAATTTAGTAAGGCCCTGTCTTAAAACAAAAAATAAAAATGGGTTGGGGATGTGGCTCAGTGGTTAAGCACCTCTGGCTTCAATTCCTGGTTAAAAAAAATTTGTTTCAGGCCCCAAACTCTTTGCAAGTGATTATTTGAAATTAATTAACATTCATCAGATGGCTATACTATGATTTACATCTTCACGGATCCTTGGTGAAAATGCTCCTTGAATCTAAGATGAGGGAATGTACTGTGAAAGTCTGCACTAGTTCTAACCCTCCAATGCTGCTTTAAATGTCAGCTTTTTTTTTTTTTTTGTATACCTACAAAAAGCGATAGCGTGTCCAGTTGAAATTAGGACCAGAACAAAGGAGGAGATCTTTCTTCCCTCCCTTTGTCTTATAAATGAGAGAACTAAGGTGCAGAGAATTCAAGATCTATCCTGGAGAACTCCGGGCCCGAATCCACTGCTTGCAGCCCAGGATTCATGGCCATGCTGACTCCTGAAGAGAAAAGAAGCCACATGATGGGGACCTTGTTCCTGTTAAGCATGTCAGTGCACGTGTGTGCGGCTCACATCTAATGTGGAAGACCCCCATGGAGGGTCCAATGGCCCCACCTCCCTCCTCCCACATCAGTGCCACGTGTGTGCTGCTCACATCTAACACAGAAGCCCTTGTGGAGGGTCCAATGGCTCTGCCTCTACTCCTTCTCCCCACTCCAGGACAATACCAGCAAGTGACCCCTCTGCCTCCAGCAACTGCCCATCATCAAAGAAAACACATGTTATATGTGAAAGTAAATGGGGAACAAACATGTGTGTAAATATGTCGTTTCACGTATTCCACTCATTGGTGGGAGCAGACACACCATTAAGTCCACCTCGCTAATGCCTGGATTTGGTCCCATTTGTCATGGAATGAAACGGTGGCATGCATTCAAGAACTCTTCTGCAAAATAAATAAGCAAGCACTTTCACAAAGAGAGACTAGAATGGATGAGAAGGATTCGGGTAAGAGAAAAGTTCACTTGGGCAGGGGAACTTGCAGAGAATGCGGGACTGTGGCTTTGGAGCTGCTTGAGAATCTCCAGTGCTTGGAGAGGAACAGGAGGTGGGGGCCGCGTGGGTGGAGCACACAAGGTGCCCACGTTTACTTGTCTGCACTGTCAGGAGGGTGCCTGCAAGCTCCCCTTTCTAGAAACACAAGCATCCCTATTCAATATGTGTTCAGGAGAGGAAGAGATGGCTCTACGGCATACAAAATTCTACCCTTGACTTTGAAATGAAGATCGATACCAGCTCCCCGCCCATCAAGCTGTTTCCCCAGCACTACCCCCCGTCTTTTATCAGACCTCTCCCAACCTCATCTGTCAAGGTCCTTTTATCTTTCAAATATATTCTAGTGGGCTAAGAATAAAATAAACTCCTTTTGGCTTACTTCTGAGGCACGCATGTGCTCATAGTTTAGGCCTAGCAACAGAAGGCCCAGAATAATTACCTAGGATGATGGAACAGACTATTGTCCCAGGCAGACCTCATAGACAAGGAGAGAACCTATCAGGAAACCTTCATCATCACCTTGTTAGGCAGCAGACAGATGTGAATGATGGGAACACAAGGTTAAGAGGATAATTCTACAAAATCGTGACCCCCGTGGCTGTGCTGACCCTACACACTTTCTTTTCCAAAAAGCAGCTGACCTGCAGCCCTGGCTGGCTTAAGTGGATAGCATATGCCACAGTTCAGAAAAGTATCTGTTACCTGCAGGAGAGATGCAGGCCTGAAATAATGTCCATTAGAGGAACCCAAGTTACTTTTTCCCAGATCCTGAAATCCAGGGAGACGAGGATAACTCCCCCTAGCCAGAAGGTCTGTAAGAATGTATGGTGAGGGGTGCCGTTAGAACTTGTCAGCACGGCCAACGTGACCTGGAGTTGCCATGACAGTGAGGGCTTGAAAATATCATGTCATCTTGCTGTCAATCAAAAGTCAAGAGGTGGACCTGGGCTGGACTCTCTGGAAACTTCTCTGGGATCCGCAATAAAACTGGAGAGCAGGAAAGGCACATTGTCCCTCTTGTCTCTGAGAGGGCCCACTTGGTCCCTTTCCCTTTTCCTGTCCATCCAGTAAACTCATTCTGTTTCTCTGAGTGACAAGTCTGAAATCTTTCTGACTCGATCACAAGAATCGGGTTGGAGGGGCTCTTTGTGCTGCCTCAGTTTCCCTAGAAAGTCTCAGCTCTGTAACAGCCTGAGGGAGGCAGAAGAGAGGAGCCTGCCCCAGACAAGGACTGTGGTGTCTATAATTCGAAGAGAGGACTGCAGTCAGGATAGTCTGCAAGGTGACCTTATGACCCCGGGATTTACCCTTATGCCCTCAGCAGGAGTCTGCTTGGGGGCCACCTGGGGGTTTCTTCCACCATGATCACCACACCCTTGCTTGACAGATATGGAAACCAAGTGCTAGAAGGCTAAAAGATCGGGTGTATCAGCGGGTGGGTTGTCCCTGGAATCTGAATCTCGCCCTCACTGGGTTCTGCCTGAGCAGCCCGTGCCCCCCAGCGCCCCCTAGCTCAGAGCATCCAACTCACTTCTCTGCCCAAAGTCTACTCTGCAATAGCAGAGATGCCTCCCAACCACACTGTCCACAGGACAGCCTCTCGTGATGGGTGGGAACAGGGCACTTGAAACATGTTTGTGTGATGGGGAACTGGATATTTAATGTAACTCAACTGCATTTAAATTCAAGCAGACACTCATGGCAGGTGGCAGCTAACACAGACCACCACACAGTTCTGTGCCACCGAAAGCTGCACACTTCGTTCTTTGTTCTTTTCGGTACCAGGGATTGAACCCAGGGGCACATAACCACTGAGCCACATCCCCAGCCCTTTTTATATTTTATTTTGAGACAGGGTCTCACCAAGTTGCTGAGGGCCTCCCTAAGTTACTGAGGCTGGCTTTGAACTTGCAATCCTCCTGTCTCGGCCTCCCAAGCTTCAGGGATTACAGGTGTGGACCACTGCACCCGGCTCAAGCTGCATGTTTCTGAAGAGGGCGGCGCTGTGGGTATCTGCCTATTCCCTTTTGCCACCCTTGGTGTCTGAGCCCTTCCTGATTTGCTCTTCCCATTGTGGAAGCCCCGAGTCACATTTTCAGTGAGGCAGGCTCCCGCTATCAGGCTCAGGGTCCCAGCAGGCTTGATCGAGGTGGGTGGTGGCAGATACTGGAGCTTCCAAGAGCAGGCCTGCAGAGGGATAGTGACAGGCTTCGGACCAGCCCTAGACGTGGGCAACGCAAGCTGTGTAGGTCAGGCCCAGGGCAACAGCTGTGCCGTTTCCTGCAGCGTTGCATGAGCATTGTTCCGGAGAGGTCCAAACCTTTTTCCTGGGCCATCCAGAGGTGCAGTGAGTCACCAGATACCCTTCAAGAAACTGCATCACTGCTTAAACTGTGTAGAAATATTTCCAAGGTTTCCAGCTAAGTATCCCAACTGATAACAGAAGAAACCTGCCCAGAGGCTTTTGGCCAACAGGAAAAATGGATGTGTCAGTCAGCCAAGCTGGTTAGCTGCAGTAACAAGCAACCCCAACCCCTGCGCCCTGTGCTGTCCCAGCTTATTTCCTACCCACGTCATATGTGCTGGTCTGTGCAGTGTCTGCATTGTTCCGGGCCCATCTTGGATCCAAGCTCTTAGAGCAATCCAACCCAACACATGGGTGGCATCACAGGAGGGACAAAGATAAACACGGGGAACCACAGCTGGCTCGAAGCGTCTCCTCAGAGTCGGGTGGAAGGAAGTCACTTGCCACTGTCAGCTCAACAGAGTCTGGATGGAAAGTGTAGGCTATTTGAACAGTCGGTCCTCAGTGCTGTTCTGCGCACCCACAATTACCTACGTCCATCTGTGCTCATTTTCCACCAGCCAATAGGCTAAGTTCTGGTATGCTTAATCTGAAGTTTTACAATGATCCAGTTTTGTGCCGCTCTGGATTTTACAGGTGAGAAACTGAGGCTTAGTGGGCTGGGTGTGTAGCCCTGAGTTCATAGTAAGTTGCAGGGCAGGATTTGGGAGTGTCTTTCTTTGATTCCAAACCCCGTGCATACTTCATTTTAAATTATCTCATTTTCATAAGGAAGATCTTTCTGAGATGGAAAAATGCATAAGAAAAAAATAAATACAAGACCAAAAAAAATCCCCCAAAACCAAAAAAACCCCAACCAAACCAACCCTCCCTCCAGTCTGCAGCTTAGCACTCTTACAAATGAATAGTTCCACCTTCCCAAATGGTTTTCATAATTGTGACGTCCTGGTCACTTTCCTCCACCATTCTGGTTTTTTGCCACAAATTGTTTTAGGATTCTAGCTTAACTGTCACAGCAACACTTTGCAATAATAAAATTCTTCAGCTAATTCTTATACATCAGTTTGTCTCTAAATTCGTGTTTTAGTTTCCGCCATAGTGTACCAAATGGCAGTCCCCTGTCCCCTTCCCCAATATCAACTGCTGCTTCCAGAGGCAATGCCAAAGTAGCTGAGCGTGTGATGCCTTCTGGGCATTGACACATTTGTAAATGTATGTACCCTCTATATAGAGCTTTAATAACTTACTTGTGCACAAATGGGCTTGTATTATCCCTGCATATTCCTTTATCTTACCGAGATGTCTTTCCATGGTGTGCATGTATACAACTGCCTCGTTCCATAAACCGTGTCACCACTTACCTTGGTACAGCAGAGTGGGAGCTGGAATTATAACGTAGGTACTCTCCTCCCCGCAAGCTCTCGTCTTCTTCCTCTCGCAGTGTGACTCGAGCTGTAGTCATTTTTCTCTAGAATGCCTCACTTTCTCCTGCCTGCAGCTGGTCTCAGTGAGAAGGAAGCTCTTTTAATACTAATCATTCTGTTCAAGAGGGGAAATCGAGCCCCGGATCGGCAGGTCAGCAGTAAACTCTCAAGGTGCCGACTCTGCAGGCCTGTGCCTAGACGGGAGTACAGCGGGGGGAGATGGAGCAGCAGTGGCCGCCCCCTGTCTGCGTGTGCTCGACACCGCAGCAAGCGGGAAGATGGGGTTCAGTGCACCCACGCGCACTCCTCCCAGAAGCTCTTCTTGAGGTGGTCCCAGGGCAGCCAGCGTGCATAGAACCTTGCACAAGGAATGCCACTGATGCCACCGCTCCGTGCAATGCCAAACGACAATGAACGGTCAGCTCTTGGTCACACTGGCCAGGACCTCCGTTACGCCTTCACTTCCACTTAATAACCCAGCGAGGCTTTGCCCCTATGTGCACATCCCAAGCACTTAATTTTAAAGGACCCCCCCAAGGGGCATGGGCTCTGCACTTGGCTGAGCTGAGCGTCCAGAAGGCAGGGAAGTGTGGAGCAGGGTCGCAGACCAGCTCTGGGAAGGCCCTCCCTCGGGGCTTTCTGCAGGGCCCAGCTGGGGCTCTGTCACTGCTCCAGCGTGAATAACTCACACAACTAATTAAGAGTTGTCGCGACTAATTAACATCTGTGCACCCAGACAGCTTTGTCTCAGGAACATCACCAAGCAGATCCCAAAATGAATGGAGCACAATGAGCCAGGGGCACCCCAAGAGAAATCACCCCTGGTCACCTGGCAGATGGGGCTCTGAGCTCTACATCCTGGGCTCCGGGGCCGCTCTGGAGGAGCCGCCTGGTCACCTGGGGCAGGGAGGGCAGCCCCAACCTGGCTTCATGATGCCCATGCCACCTGCTCTCTCTCCTCCCACCTCACCCTGCTCCCTCCTGGGACCATGTCATACACAAACATACATGCGACACACACACCACACACACATGCACACCACACACACACAACACATACGCATGCACACAACATATACATGCATGCATCACACAAGCACACATGCACCACAAACACACCACACACACCACATACACATGCACACACCACACAATGCACACACCACATGCACTACATACACATGTACATCACACAATACAAAAAACACACACCATACATACACAATCCATACACCACACACATGTATACCACACACATATTGAACACCCATACCACACATGTACACACACCACACATGTACACATAGACACCACACACACCTGCTCATATTAAAAAAATAAATATTTGTGGATTATCTGCTGATCATCTAGGTTAAATTTTTGAATTCTTTTAATTACAGAGTAGGGAATTTTAGGTTTATTTTTGCTGAGTTAGAATTTCTGTTTCTAAATTTGCCCTTCCCATAGTAATGCACAACAGGAAAATACATTGATTTATTCTCAAGTATATGTACACACACATGCACACACACACAGACAGAAACAGACATACACACACATACCTAGAAACACATCATATACACATTGTGTTTCTTCTAAACCAGTAGTATAAGAATTGCAAAGCTTTCCCCTCATTTTTAGTAGCTGTGTTATTTTGATAGTAAATAATTTAAATATTTTGCAAACTAATATAAGCCAAAGAAGATATTTGATTTGAAAGTACTGAGATGACTCACAGACATCGATCATCCCATCTTGGCAGCCTGGCAGAGTGAAGGTCTGTCCCTCACTCCTGGCCAGGCCCGGTGGCCTCTACCATGTGGTCCAGGGTCTCAGGATTTTTCTGGCCAATGGTCGGCTGGCCAGGGGTCCCCTGCTGGATGGTGTTTATAGTTAGTAAACCAGCAAATGAGAGAGCCCAAGAGCCCCAGGTGGGTTTCTCACTCCACCATCTCCAGGGGCCTGCGCAGCCCTGTGGCTTCCTTAGCTGCAGGGAGGGCTGGGACTGTGCTACTCTGGCCAGAAACACGAGACCAGAGGCTCTGGGGAGAACTGGTACCATCTGCCCTAGCAGGAAGTGCAAGGGGCCTGGACAATAGATCATTCTCCCCTCTTGGTCTCTGTCTCCTCTCCGTCAGTGAAGTGAAGAGGGTGTGCAGTATCTGCCCAACAGTGCCTAATTCTAGTTATACTGTCACCAGTGGGAATCCATGAGGGGTCTGCTCTGACGATGGCTTCTCTGAAGAGTAACCCTCAGGCTGAAATCCAAGGGACCAGGAGGCAGCCTCCCTTACTCCAGTCAAGGAGGGAGGTCAAGAGTGCCTCCCAGTGGGACACCAGCATACAGCAAGAAGCAACCTGCAGTCTTGAGAGGTCTGGATTCTTTTCCTCCAGACTGCAAGAGTCAATCCCCTCTCTTTAAATGTCCATTCTTCAGAATAAGGACCACTTCAACACTTAGGCTTTTCTTAAAAAGTTAGCTAGGATAATGCAGCTGCTGGGATGGGGGTTGTGACCACATTTGACATTATCAGAGGGACGGGAAGACCCCGCCTGAGCAAGCTCCTCATCAATGCTGACAACCATGGCCTGTGTTCTCTGGTTAGTGAGAACATTTGCCCCCAGAAAGAGGAAATAGAGGTTGGGGATTTAGCTCAGTGGCAGAGCGTTTGCCTAGCATGCGCAAGGCCCCGAGTTCGGTCCTTAGCCCAGAAAAAAAAGGGTGGGGGGGGAAATGAGTCACTGAGCGTTAAAATCCTGGGAATTGTTTTTTTTTTTTTTTTTTTAATCCTATTATGGCCTGGAAATGGATAACTGCAATGATCATCAGGCTGAGATCGGGCTGAGACCTGCCCACCAGCCTAGGCAGGAATCGTGTCTGGGTTCTACACAGCCTCACTGGTTGGCGCATCCTCGATGCTGGTTCTCTCTGCACAGACGTCTCCACAACAGATGTCTTTGTTCTGGAGGGAAAGTCCGAGGAGGAAGTGCATTCAGCGATGTGTTGGTGTGGGTGGCTTGCACTGAGACGCACTGCGTCGAAGGTGAGGGTGTCCTCCAACTTAGGAAGTTGCTCCACTGAGTGAGTGCAAGTTCCTTAATGCTAATGATAGCAAAACTGGGTAAAATTAAGGGGAGATGCTATTCATGACTAAATAAACTCTGACCTTCATTGGCAAGAGTGCGGTGAGAGGGAGAGCCCAGCCACCAGCAATGCTGTCGAGTGAGGAGTGAATCAAATGTAAATATATCACAAAATAAAAGTGCTTTAATTTCCATGCAAATGATACCATACACTTTTATTTCTTCGTTTTTCTCATATGCAGTCCCGGCTCTCCGGTCTGCAAGGTATGTGGACTTGGGCAATTTGTGTAAGAGAATACTGGAACCCTCAGTATTCTCATCTGGAAGCGGCTGTCTTTCTCTCAGATCCTGTATCTTGCTGTATCTTGCTTTGAAGATCAATTGAGATACTCTATCTAAAGCATTGAGCAGTGTGCCTAGCACTCAATAGAAGTCACATTCCATGAAAGACACCTGTTGCCCATAAAGAATCTCATAGCAGCTCCTCAAAAGCCAAGCTTCCGAGCACTCACTCAGTCACACAGTTTCGAGATTCATCGAGATGTTTGGAGGCAGACATGCAAGCGTCCCACTGTCCCTGCCTTTGAGGATGTTTCTGGGGATTGTGACAGGTGAGGTTAAACACCCTCTGATGGCCTGGACTCTCAATTCTTGAAATTCAGGCCTTGCTTCAAAAAAAGTGATCTCTCAGACTCCCAGGATGAACTTGAGTGATTTTCAACAGAACACTCAGTGGGAGCAAACTTGAGAGCACTCTGTTCTGAGGTTGGGTAGCTATAAAACAAAAGCACATGGAGAAATTAAATCAATGAAATTTAAACGACATTCATTTACTATACTCAATAATGCTGGTGGCCGAAACCAGACTGTGTCGCAGCAGATTTTGGAACAGGAGCAGGTGTTAGAGGAGGCCTTCTGTGGCAGGTGGTCAGGAGGGCAAGGGCGGGATGAGGACAGAAAGTGTGCACGTTCTCCCTGGGAGCAGCATTGTGATGGAGGGAAAAGAGGAGGGAAGGGAAAATCACAGAGCAGACAGATTCTTCTTTCAAATTAGGGGTATCTGGGCTTGCTTGTGGAACCAAGGTGGGACCGACCACAGATAGAGGTGGAGACATTCTGGGAAAGCTAGAGGGGGGCCAGGGTAGTCCTCTGCAATCTCGGCTTCTCCTCCGTCCAGCAAGTTCCTTCTTGTCTCAGTGACAGAGTCCCCCACCTCACTGCACAGCAAGTGGTCTGTGGAGGGGGCTCCTAACCGAGTTTAGTGGATCATCTTGTTTCTCCTGGGACCTTGAAACTGGAGCAGAGCTCAAGGTGTTAAATGGCCTGGCATTTTGACTTCATCCTGCCTCTCAAAGAAAAGAGCCACACCTGTGCTGCCCACTGGTGCGTCTCCTGGATAACTCCATCGTTGCCCACGCCACAGAAGGAGCACTGCTGGTGAGCAGCAGGGGCTCCACAGGCTGATGCAAACACCCAAGCTCCTTCCTTTGGGACCCAAGAGAAGCACAGGAGTAGCTTTGGTCACAGACAGGCAGCCAAGGGGCTAAGATGAAAAGACTCCTGACTCTAACAAAGTGGAAAGGTGGGTGGCTGTCTGAGAGTCAGGTGGTGGAACAGTATCATAAAACGTGTTAATCTCCTAGACTCAATGACAGAACCTCAGAGGAGAGAGATTCAACATGGTCTAGGTGGGCAACGGGACAGGAGGAGGTCGGAGCAGAGCTGAGTGTTTGCAGGAAAAGGGAGGGGTAGAAAGCTCCCTGTCTGGGGTCCCATCAAAGACGGTGGGTGGGATGGTTTAGGAGTGACTGAAGGTTCCCAGGAGCAGGGACAAAGGAGAGATGCTGGTCAAATGTTCAGACCTGCAGTTACAATGCGGAGACCTACTATGCAGCATGACAGCTACAGCTAAGAATTATTAGCTATAAATTAGTATATAAAACATTAATTTTTTGCATTAATAGCTATAAATTATTAATGAATTTTATGCTCAAAATTTGCTGAGAGTAGATTTTAAGTGTTCTTACCACAAAAAAAGTAATTCTGTGAAGAGATGGATATGTTAATCAGCTTGATTGCAGTAATCATTTCAGAATGTATAGATACCAAAACTGCACAGCATGCTCCCTGAATATATACACTTTTTCCAATTTTGCCTCAATAAAGCTAAGCAGTTAATAAATGGGGATTTTTAATTTTTTTTTTTACTTTACTGAGTGGTACATGATTTTTAAAAAATTTCCCCCCTTAGTCTGCACTGAAAAGTGTCTCTAAAAGTCCCATTGCCCTTTCCTGGTTGGTAACGGTAGAGTTTTATTTTGTACGGGAATCAGGGAGGGTGGACTAAGAGAGTTGGACAAATTACAGCTATCAGACCAATCAGCAGGGACCAGCAAAAACCAATCCAATGCTTTCAAGCAAGAATCTGTGCTGGAAGAGGCCAGCGGTCCCTGAGGACTTGCTCTCACAAAGGCAGGGTTTGGGAACTGTGAGAGTTAGTCTGAGTTGTCCACTCGATTGGATTGAGAGGTGCCTAAGACTAGGAAGATTCTGGGTGTGTCAATGTGGGTGCTTCCAGGAATGATTGGCATGTGGGACTGCACAGAGGGGAGACCCCTCTAAGTGTGGACAGCAGAGTCCAAAAGGTCAGGGGCCTGGATGGAAGGAAAACAGGGGAGGAGGAAGCAGCACAGACCTGAGCTCGCTTCTTCTTGAGCGGGTTCTCGATTGTCCTGTGATGGCCTGAGGATCTGGATTCAGACTCCTTCACTCTTCCAAAGTAGACTCTGACCTGGGGCTCTGCGGGTGTCTCCAGGCCTTCAGTGCAGCCTGGGGCTGTGTTGTTGGTCCCTCTCCTGCTGAGGCTCCAGTTTCTTAGACTGAGCAGCTGTTGGTCCCTCCAGATCTCCCGCCTGCAGATGGTGGTCGTGGGACTGTCCAGCTCCTGGTCCTGTGAGCCAGTCTGGTAAATCCCCTCCTTATAGTCTTGTCCGTATCTATAGATGCTTCTGGCTCCACTCCTCTACAGAACTCTGCCCAAGACAGGAAACAGAAGAAAACCGCTAAAGCACATGGACCCTGTGAGGCTTTGTCAGCCTCTTCCTGAGAAAAGATTTTATTTATTTATTTATTTATTTCTGTATTTATTTTAAAGAGAGGGACAGTGAGAGACAGAAAGTGAGACTCAATGTTATTTAGTTTTTCATGACACTTTGTTGTGTATGTGGTGCTGGGGTTTGAACCAGTAGACTTGGGCATGCCAGGCAAGTGCTGTAACTAACTGCTGAACCACTGCTCCAGCCCCTGTAAAATGATTTTAAAACAATCATTGCAGTGAACCGTGAGGAAATGTCAAAGCGAGGCATTTGACAAGCTGCTGACCTTAAGACATGGCATGGGAGTCATGCCAGGTCACACAGAGCTCTCAGGCAGGACCAACCTTGTGCACCTGCAGTGTTGCTGGAAGGGCTGACGTGAGTTAGACTAGACTGCAAATCCGTGCCCCAGGCAAATGGAAAAGCCTGTGTGTCATCCAAGTGGCGGTCCCTGCCCAGATGAGTGGCAGGTCGGAAGACCAGTGAGAACGTCAGCCGAGAAAGAAGTGAGGCGCAGATCGCTTAATAAGCTTCTACAGATCCCACTGGCAGGAGGCTGGGTGTGCTCAAGAGGACCCCGTGCAAATTCTACGGAAGTCTCCGTGCCTGCCCCATCTTTGAAGGCTCCCTGTAAGTTTTCCTGTCAGGGCCAGTACTTCCTGCGTAAAATATGGAGACTTTCATGCTTACAGCGGGATACAAGCCCGGTGCTGAATTCAAGTTCTGCTACTTTGGACTCGGCCTGTCTGAGTGCCTCCCACCCATCCTCCCCCACCGGGGGCCTTCTTAGGATTTGCGTATCTACTTCTGCAAGTCTAAAAGCCTTCCAGGATAATGAACATTTCACACTAGTTACCTGGAGCCGTGGTGACCCTTGTCCTCGCTGCACTGGGGGTTTGGTAGACCCTAGTGGGTTCAGCTGTCCCATGGTTGTCCACATGGCTGTGGCCTTGTCTGCGCAGCCTCCATCCACCCGCTGCACTGCTGCGGTGTCCTTGTCCTTTCCTTCCAAGACTTGGAGACATGTCAACTCCCTCTTCCACACTGGGGATTGAGTTTTCAAGAGTGACTCTTTGCTTTTCTTTTAAAAAGTTGCATCTGAAGATTTTAATTCTTCCATTCCAATCTTGATTTTCCTATATCACCCCCAGCCCACTCACCTCACCTTTCACTGAGTCCTGTCTTACTTTGTTTCCCTTATTTCCTGGAGGTAGCCTCCTCTGCTCCTGCACACAGCACACCACGCAGTTTTCAATATCCCTGTTTTTGTGATGGATTATTTTTCTAAAGCTAATTCATCTGAATCTCCAGGGTAACCTTTTTTTTCTCTTTTTCTGCTGCATTTTGTCATAGATTCCTGTTCTCCCCTGCTTATTCGTCCAGAAGAATGACAGAGTCCTTCTGACCAGGTGCTTGCTAACCAGTAGGTGCTGGTACTTCCAGGGCAGTCACGCCTTATCCTCTTGGATGCAGGTGCTATTAACATAACATGTATGTTAACATCCATGTGGTCACTATGCTGAGCCTCAAAAGAGGATGGAGCTCTCATCTTGGAGGGCAGATGCCTGTGCTGGGCTCTGAGCTCCATCTCAGCATCTCCACGACCCACCCAGGGCAGCTCTCTGGTCTTCCATCTTACCCTGCTGCCACCTGCTGGTGTTTCAAGACAGGAAAAACTACATTTCCCAGAGAGCACCAGAGGTGTTTCCTGAGTCCTCCCTCATTCTTCCTCTAGGCTTCTGTGAGCCTTGGTCTCTTGCTGGAGCTTGCTGGGGTGGGAATGCAGTGAGGCTATGAGGACAGAGGACACCTGAACGTGACTGTCCTGGGGCAATGGGACGTGCATATGGTTTATTAGCAAATCACTCTGGTCCCTCAGAGGGTCTGGCAGAGAAATGCTCTCCTGCTTCCTGTTAAATGGTCATTTCTCCCCGTGGAAACACACACAGCACATGGCCACGGGCTGAGCCCCACTTGGGATTATTCCTCCAATTTGTCACCTGGTGTTGTGTCCTCATGTGCAATCTAGTGGGAAGTCGGGAGGGCATGGATCAGGGGTTGCTGATACAATGATTCTCTAAATCAGAAGCCATAGGGAGCTGAGCTGAGCACTTCCCTTTAAAGATGATGAATATCAAGTTAGAATCGGAAAGATGGAGATCCTGTGGTATGAAAGTGGAAAAGGACCTTTTAATCAGACAGGGTCTCAGCCTGACTGCATTTATTGTTTTCCCTTTCTTAGAAAAATTCTAGCCATAATGGACCGCTGCTCCTTCTTCGGCAAAAGAGCCTCATTTCTGCTTGCGTTTTGTTTTCCTGCGCCTCCTCTATAAATCCTCAGGGCACTAGGAGGATCCACCCAGTCCGTGTACAGTGAGAATGATTTACGGCGCGGGACTCGTTTCTCTTCTGCGAATTCTATCCTGTTTCTGATTCCCTAGAGGAGACGGGCTGACTCCAGCACCCCACACTTTAACAGAGTCGTTGGCATGCATTGTTTCAAGAGAGAGAAAGACTCAATTTCATTTATTTTTTAATCTGGTTTTTGTTTTTCTGACAGTTGGTGCTGAGGTTTGAACCAGGTCTTCGTGCATGCCAGACAAGCATTCTACCGCTGAGCCATCTCTCCAGCCCATATCGGCCCATATTTTAAGAAAAATGTTCAATCTTTCTCTCTTCTCCCATTGAAATAGTATACTAGAATCATAGACTATTCTTTAAAAGAGAGAGAGAGAGAGAGAGAGAGAGACAGAGAGTCAATTTTTATTGAGTTTTTCATGTGGCTTTCATTGCTCTGACACTTAGCTGTGTACGTGGGTCCTGGGGTTTGAACCTGTGTATCTGTGCATGCCAGGCAAGCTCCATAACCACTGCGCCAACGCTCCAGCCCCCCAAAAGAGTCTTAATCACGGTCTTTTACTACTATTGACTTGCATTTCATAGAATAGATTCTAATTTTGTTTGAACCTTTTGCTGTTTTGATAGAAATATCATTTTTTCAGTGGTTATATTAAAGTCAGAAGAAATAAGCAAGGCCAGTGACATTCAAAAACAGGCTTCTTTGGGGACCATGTGAAAGACAACTGGCCACGCGTCCTGTTAATGCGAGCTTTAAAGGCAGTTCTTTCTCACGTAAGGTGCAAAATCTAGTGAGCAGTCCCAAAATCCTGGCAAGCCCCACTGTAAAGCAGCGCAACCTGCGCTCACGGGTTGGGGGCGTGGGGGGGGGGAGGCCCAGGCTGTGGTTTTTCCAATCACGCAGCGTCAGTGCAGGCTCTGAGGAGCGTTCTCTAAACATGAGCATGCAAATTCCTCCTTCAATACTTTTCCTCCGAGCTGCTCCACCTCTCTGGCTTTGTCTTCATTTCTCCAACTCTGTGTAGGAGATTAGGGAACTCATTATTCACGGTAGGCAGGAATTCAATGACTCATGAAGGAAGGGTAATTTATGATGGCAAGTCACTAGCTCATCTTCAGTGAGCATAAATAATTATAATTTATTGTCATGATACAATGACCTGTTTTCCACTTACAGCTCTGGTCCTGGGAAAAATTAAGTGCAGCGTAATTTCCATGTAAAAAGATCAATTTATGAGCCACCTGTCAGCAGAAGGTGGCTTCATTTGGAAGCCATAAATACATCAGTGAATTGCATATTTTCTTTGTCTTGGAAACAATATAAGCTCCAAGTTATGCCATCCACTGTTCCTCTTTGACCAAGAACAGAGAGTGAGTTCCAGAGTGATCGCTAAGCTGTTTCTTCAGAGCAGAGTCCTTGTTGGTCATTATTTTGGGGTTTGGTTCTGTAACGTTCCTAAAACGTTTTCCGTACATTTTCCTGAACCACGTGTCTACATTACGTGGTGCATTGTCTAGATCCTCTCATACCAGGAATGCAACCGACCATGTGGTGTTTAACTGAAGTTTTGTAAAGTGATTTGCCCCTTGGTGGTAATAGAAGCTCCTGCACCAACTTTGTGGACCAAATCTGCTGTCAACCTAGCAAAGGTTTTGAAAGTTGAGCTGTCATGCACATGAGGTAGGCACGCACCATCAGCATGCATCTTGGTGAATTTAGGGTAAGGTTCAGACAAATACTGTAAGTACTACATCCTCATAACAGAAACTGGGAGATCAAGAGATTCAATAAGAACTCCCCATAAGTCCACAGAGCAGAGCTGACCGTCATTCCCAGTAATGTGCTTCTGTCCTGCTCTGCGCACCATAAATTATACTGTGAACGTTTTCCCATTTTAATTAGGACATGCCTCAGAAACTGAATGAAAGAAACTAGGGCATCGATGTCTTGTTCTGGAACTTGGCAATTGAAGGGAAAGGAGGGTTTATCCTGTTTCTTCCATACAGCTTATTTCAGCAGGTGATCACTTAGATTTCATCACTATGTGAAAGTTGATTCTGGAATACCCAAGAGCGAGGAAAGTAACGGGGTTTTACAGAGCACTGTGTTACACTCTGCAGCGAGGCCATCAGCACAGGAAGCACTTAGATGCTTGCATGGAGCCCGCTTCTGTCCCGGGGACCGCTGATGGCCCTTAGCCCACAAGGATGGAGCACACAGGCTGCTCACCCAGAGGTGGAAGTGTGAAGAACACAGCATATTTTTCACTCTAAACAAGAAAACCCACAATGCCAGACTGGTGAAACTACAATCTGACTTTGCAGAGTGTCAGCAAGGAGGTGAGACTAGCACGGCTGTCCTGTGTAGGTGTCAGGAATGAACAGCTACTGAAGGAGATGAAGCACCTAGAGAAAGATGTGCCCAAGCGTGCTCACGCCCCCTGGATGTGTTACAGCTGCAGCCTGAGAACAGCCCAAATGTCCCCTGCAGAAACGCTCCGGCATGTTCCCATAATGCCAGTAGCGGAAGGGAGCCCCGGCACCCGGGGTGACACGGACGAAGCACTGTGCTCTTGAAGACCACACGCTCTGATTCCTAGAGGGAGTTTCAGGACCTCAAGAACATTTCCACCGTACTGCAGTCACCAGCGATGTCTCAAAGTCCCCATCTCAGGGTCCTCATGTTCAACAGAGGAATCGAAGCTCCCCAGACCTGTTCATTTGATGGCCTCTCTGTTTAATTCTGCATTTCTTTACCTCCCAGTAAAATCGAGTGTTTCCTGTTTTCACACGCCGCTTTTGCTGGAGGCTTCTACTTTGTGTTTCTGTTGACCTTTGTCTTGGGCCTTAGTGTTCCACTACTTTTTTCTCCTTCTCTGTCACTGCCACAGTTTTTCCTCATTGACTTATGAGTTCTTCACATATTAAAGATATCAACTTTATCATATTTGTGGTAAGTATTTTTCTCAGTTTGCTTGACCATTTCGTTTATTTGTGTATTGAGGAGCAGAGCATTTTCGGTTTAATAGTTGAATTTATTGCTCTCTTCCTTTGAAATCTATTTTATGCTTTTATCTCCATAGGCAAGATACAGAAATATTTGCTTAAAGCTTCTCTTTTTAATAATTTAATTTTACATAGATTTATATTAATCTGAATTTACTCTGATATTTGTTGTCAAGTATGCAATTCACATTCTTTTTTTTTTTTTTAAAGACAGCTTTGCAAATCTTTGCGTAAGCCATTCTTCTTCACTGATCTCTTACACTGAGTGCGGTCCACTGTAGAATGGTTATTACATAGAGTAGGGTCTCATGTGCACTAGTCATTTATTACATTGACTATGCTTCTATCATGAAAGTACCCTATGGTTCAGATAATCCTTACTATATACCTTCATATTTAGTACGACTTATATTTTTACCCACCATTTTTGAGAAATTCCTTTGCTCTTATCATTCATTGAATTCTCCAAACACTCACTATGCTCATTTTGCCAGCTGTGTGCTAAGAAGTGGAGATTAAAAATCTGCAAGTAGAGAGAGCCTTTCAATTTTCACGTACAAAAAGTGTAAATGCTGTAACAGCAATACATAACTAGAATATTAATGATCAGCACTTCCTATGGGCCAGGATTGTTTAAGCATTGTACCTACACTAACACACTGAATGCTCGAAATCTCTTGTGAATTAGGCACTGCTCTATTCCTCTCTGTTTATCATGGAAAAGGTGCACAGAGGGAGATCTTCCCAGCCCAGTAGCTACGTAGACAAGCTTGGATTCAATTTCAGGTGGTTTTAGGAATTAGAACTTTGCTTTTAGAAATCGGGACTCTTGCTTTACTGATGGGAATATAAACCGGTGCAACCATTGTGGAAAACAGTTTGACTGTCTCAAGAGTTGAGTGTACACTTACCCAAGACTTAGCGTTCCACTCCCATTGTGGACCCTGAACACAGGCATGTGAACAAACACTGACTGTTTTAGTCAGCTTTTTTGCCACTGTGATTAAAAAACCTGACAAGAACAATTTAAGGAGGAAAAGTCTGGGGGCTCATGGTTGCAGAAGTCTTAGTCCATAGGAGGCTGGCTCCATTCCATGGGGCTCAAGGTGAGGCTGAACATCATGGCGGAAGAAAGGGCTCTAGGGAGCAGAGAGAGAAACTCCACGCCAGCTACAGATGCAAACCCCAAACGCAGCCCCCAATGACCCACCTTCTCCAGCCACAACCTACCAGTAAATCCTATCAGGGGATTAACTCGTTGATGGAGTTAAGGCTCTCATAACCCAATCATTTCACCTCAGCCTTCCTGGATTGTCTCCCATGAGCTTTTGGGGGACATCTTTCAACCAAGCCGGAGCACTGACCCATGCAAGACCCAGCAGCACTGTGGTTAGAAGAACCCGTGCCCATCGGAACCCATGTCCATCAACTGATGACTGCGTGGACAAGATCCAGTGCCCTAATGTCACTGAATACTCTGCAGCTATAAGATAAACCCTGAGGCCTGCTGCAGTCAGGATGAACCCTGAAATGTGTCAAGCGAAAGAAGTCACACAGTAAAGCAAGTTGGATCTGAGACGATGCCATCTGTAGACATGTCCAGAGCAGGTGAAGTCCTGCACACAGACAGGCTGCGGGAAGGAGCAAGCGAGTGACAGCTTGTGTCACCAGAAGAAATACCAGGGACCATCAGCTTACACAGAGCAAAGGGTTACCTTTGGCTCACAGTGTCGAAGGTTTGTCTGTGACAGGGGACCATTGCTTCTGAGCCTGTGACGAGGCAGCACACTATGGAGAAAGAAGAGGGACTGGGTCCCAAGTTTCCCCTCTGAGTCTCCATCCCCAGTGACCCTAAATCTGCCACTGGGTAAGCTTGCTTCTTAAAGTGCCAAGCACCCCCTGATGGTGCCTGATTGGGGACCAAGCCTTTAAGACATGGATCTCTGGAGACACTCAAGGTCCAGGCTCCCAGGCTACTTAAGGGGACAGGGCTTCCTTTGGGTGTTAACATGCTTTGGATCTGGACAGAAGTGATGGCCACACTCTGTTGCTGCTAAATTTTACACTTAGAATGCTGAACTCTTTATATCAGTTCTGCCCCAATAAAAGCAGGGGTAATTTCATCACAGAAGTTCTGCTTTTAACCACCCACCCTATCGTCTGACTTCCCTGCCTCCCTATCTGCCCTCAAATCACATGGGAGGGTCTGCTGGGGGAGAAACCCAATCTAAGCCACGTCTGGAATTCAGTTCAAAGACACTTCCTCACCACTCAGGCACTGAGACAAGAAGCCCTAGGGGCTGGATGCAGGAATCAGATACCTAGAAAGCCAAGCAAGCTCCCACGTATCAGAGGCTGCTTTTCCCTCTGGCTTGCTGCCAGCAGCCTACCCAGGGCACAGACAAAAGTGTGTCCTGACCCAGACGCACTGCAAGACCCCTGCCCTGCTTTCATAGCTTGCAGTGCTTTGGTTTAACTTCCATCTCTGTGACTGCTTGGTGAGCATTCATCTTTCTCACTGGATTACAATCCAAGAGAGATTTAGGAGCAAGAGCTTCTCTGTTCCACATCTTCCTGGAGCCTCTGAGTGTGTGTCACAGAGCTGGAGCCTGCCAGCCAGTAGCGAGCCAGACTCGCCTGCACCAGCTGCTGAAAGCCAGTCCTTCAGTTCTCTCCATGACTACGCTCAGTGACGTCAGAGTGGTAGGCAATCACTGGCCATTGTGGGAGTGTTTACACCATGGGAATTGGCTTTACTTGAAGAAATTGCTGTCAAGAGTTGTGATGGTTTGAATGTGAGGTGTCCCCCAAAGGCTCCTGTGAGGTAATGAAGGAATGCTGAGGTGAACTGGTTGGTTATAAAGGCTAACACAGTCAGTGAGTTAGTCCTCCTGTAGGGATTAACTGGCAACTGTAGGCCAGTAGGGTGTGGCTGGAGGAGTCCTTGGGGTTGCGCCTTTGGGGTATACATTTTGTACCTGACATGGAGTTTCTCTCTCTGATTCCTGGACCCATCTCTTCTGCCATGATGTTCTGCCTCACCTTGAGCCCTGAGGAATGGAGCTGGCCATCTATGGATCAAAGAAGTGGGACAAAGAAGGCTCAGACACCAGAGAATGGTTCAGGAAAACAGATTTAATAAATGCTGCAGCATTTAGTTCATGGCAAACACTGCCCTTCCAGTGCTGTGGAACAGAAAACGCAGCAAGTTATACCTCAGGAGGTTGTAGTTGATTACACATGGAGAGTTCAAGGACAAGGAGCACATGCATCTGCAAGAAAGCCTCATTCAGTAGTTTCCCAGGGAAGGTGAGAAAGACAAGGGTTAGAAGGGTCTCCACATAGGCTCCCACTCTGCCAGAACTCAGGCAGGAAACTTGAAGGAAGAGATTCCATACCCCTTAGCTAGGTGGAACCTAAAATGTGGAGTGGACTGTCTCAGAAGAAGACTCTTGTAAGGGAGGGAGGTTTTTTATTATATTTAGAAAGTTCCCCCTCATTATATATTTCAGGGTGATCTTCTACCACATTAAGACCTCTGAAACTGTGAGCTTCAAATAAACGTTTCCTTCTAAAATTGTTCTTATTAGTCCTGTTAGTCACATCAATGAAAAAGCTGACTAAAACAGAAATTGGTGCTGAGAAGTAGGGTCTTGCTGTGACTAACTTCACCGTGTGGTTCAAAAGCTTTTGGAGCTTCTCGAAATTTGTGGGAGGAATTTAAGGATGTTTAGAAATGCAAGATGAAATGCTTTAAATGTTGTAAGCAAAGCTTGATTGCTGATTCTGGTGGGAGCTCAGAAAACCAGAATGCCTATAGGACTGTGCTAAGGAAAGACAGGGCTCATGAGGATTCAGAGCAGAAGGACTCTATTAGAAACTGGAGTAGAGGCCATTTGTGTTATGTTGGTGTTTTGCCCATGTCCTGAGACTTTTTGTGAGCCCGATTTTAAAAGCGGTGGGCTTCTTAAACTGGAGGAGGAAATTTCTAGGCAGCATGGCATTCATGCAGTGGCATGGGCTTTGCTGGCAGAATTTAGCCAAATTTATTATAATAATCAGGAGCAGAAAGCAGAGCAGTTGTGTGTGTGGTGCTGGGGTTTGAACCTGCGTACTCATGCATGCCGGGCAAGCACCGTAACCACCGAGCCACCACTCCAGCCCCTGTAATTTTTTTAAAAAGAGAGTGAGAAGGACAGTGTGCGTGTGAGAGAGAAAATCAATTTTATTTAATTTTTCATGTGGCTTTTGTTGCTCCAACACTTCATTGTATACCTGGTTCTGGGGTTTGAACTCCCATCCTTGCACATGCCAGGCAAGCTGTGTAATCACAGAGCCACCACTCCAGCCCCCCAGGGTAAGTTTTGAAAGTCACATTGCAGATTATAATTGCTAAGCAATGATGCTGACCCAATAGAATTAACAATATGGATTATTTAACTCAAAAGTAACTTTGTTTAGGTTTTGTTTTTTGGTTCTGCTGATTAAACCCAGGGTTGCTCTACCACTGAGCCACATCCACAGCCCTTTTTACTTTTTAAATTTGAGACAGGGTCTCAATAAGTTGCTGAGGCTGGCCTCCAGCTTGCAATCCTCCTGCCTTAGCCTCCTGAGTTGCTTACAGGTGTGTACCACTGCATCCAGTCCCAAAGCAACATTTTAATGCCCATGATTACTTTCTATTCCAAGACATTATACACTCTGGGCACCAGCTCTGAAGGCACCAGTAGATGCTTGTAGACCAGTAGACCTTCGTTGCTTTCTCTAGCGAGAATGTGACTGATGCTCACTTGTCTGAGAGGATTCCCATTACGTGCTTAGCAGACGTGTAGCTGGCTGGTCAGCATGAGCTGCTGAGCTCTGTCAGCTTCTCTGCTTCTGTTTTGACATGTCTCAGGGCTGCACAGTGCAAACAGAAGGAGCCCCATGGTAGCTTCACCACTTGTGCCAGGTGCAGTGGGTGGTTCTACGCTGTAATTAATGTTTTGGATCCTCACTCACTGCTTTGGCAAAGAAAAAATCGTAACCCATATTTGACAGCTGCAATGCGACGAGCCAACCCAGTTCTGCTGTATAAAACACCTGTTCCCCGTCGGTCCTGGTGACTGATCCTGGTGGCGCCTTGTCCTCCCTTGTTACGGATGTTACTGGAACACGACCTCTCATCCCCGCAGTAGTTTGACTGAAAACCATTGCCAAATACTAAACAGGCAGTAAAACGTTTCCAGAATGTTCTTCGTTGAGCAGCTGTGTTTATGTCCCACCATTTGGCTGTCGCAACTATAGGTACATGGATAAGCAGTAGGCGGGAGAGCAAGCCATCGCGAGAGCAAAACACCTTGACTCTGCAATGGTGCCTTCTGTTCAAACACCCCAGAGGGCATACGTCGGGGCTGCTGCCGACTGGGAGGAAAGATCAGGGCTCTGCCAACAAGCAGACGTGGATTCCCACGCTCGCTCCCCACTTACTAGCGGCATGCTGTGGCACAGGGTTCTCCACCTGGCTCCTCACTTGCTAAGGATGCTCAACGAGGGGGCTGTCGGTCACACGCTAGGTTCTGTGTGCCTGGCATCAAGTGGGTGCTCCCTCCTTCATGGGTGTCGTTTGGAGAATGTGCAGCTGGGATGGGCCATGGGTGTTTCTGCAGGGCTGAGATTTTGCGATACAGAAACCTCTTGTGACTGGCAGCTCTGCTCAGTGCTCAGCTCTCAGCGGTCACTTCAGGTGAGGAGTCTGGGGATGTCATGTGTCATAGACATTGAGAGCCCACATCTCCCCCTCTGTGAGCCCTGGGTAGGCTCTGCTCCAAACAGTCGCAGCACTCGAGTGGGAGGCCGAAGACCTCTCTAGGGAGTAGGATGAGGGGACAAGGGTAGGCTCTGAACATTTCAGCAGCCAATTGGAATGGGAGTGTGGCTCTACGGATCCAGCGGCATTCCTGGTCTCCTGCAGTGGGTCTGGGGTGGGTGTGCAGGGAGGGCTTTCCGTGTCTCTTGCACGAGTTGTAGAAAGCCCTAAAACCTTGAGTGGAGCAGTCAGTTCTCGTGTTTCAGCAGAAAGAATAAAGTTATGCAAGAGTTGCTTGCATTTCAGCAGAAAGAGGTCTTCAGGAGAAACTCCCGAGTAGCGTTTTTTCTGCCCTTCCCCTAAGGGACCTAGAAGGCAGGGCATATGGTTTCTCATATTTTAATGAGTGTACTTTTGTTTTCGATGTCCTGCGAGGGGCTTTCGGAAACGCTGTGTTGCTGTCACTGTGGGCAAGCAGCAGCCCTGGGCCGTGGCGTGTGCAGACCGCAAACCCAGGAAGACTGAGCTCTTGGCCACTTTGTCACCTGCTGCCCTGGCAAATCTCTCCTCCTAGGAACTCCTACTTATTGAGATTATGTTTCTTCATCTACTAAATAGGAACAACATTATTGCAGTGACTACATCATCAGTGTGCACAGGGTCCTTTCTCAGGCATCTCCTCTATGCACTTCCAGGGTTCAGGAAGAGTTACTCCTCCATGGGGTGGAAGCTGACGGGATCTTGGCCAGAGGCTTTGTCTTACTGGCCATCTTTGTTAGTTCAGGAATTGACTTATGATCCAGGCCAGGCCGAGGAATGCCTGCCAGGGACATTTCTGCCAAATCCATTGGGAAAATACCTTCTTTACTGTGTTTGCCAGTGGATGACTGAGTTGTTCACATTTGCCTGGAGTGTCTCTGAATGTTCCACAACCGGGAAGCCTCCTGTCCTAGGCATACCAGAATGAGGATCACCTACTGCAAACTGCAAGGATGATTTCATGGAGAAGGTGGCCCCAGAATGGATCCAGCACCCAGAGGACAACAAGTTAAGGCACAGAGCATCAAAGATCACTTTAGGATCCCTACACCTAGCCACCCTACAACGCAGGCACAGTAAGCAAGCCTGCCACTTGAATAGATTCTGCTGGAATTCGTGGGGCCTCTCTCACTTGCCATCAACAATGGCTGTTTCCACAGCATGGTTATGAAGACAATCTGATTTAGGCAAGGCATGAAGCACAGAAGATCACCCTGGGAGTTCTGATCAGGACAGGTGACTCTTGTTCCCTCTCTGTGTCCACGCCTGTGTTCTGATCAGGACAGGTGACTCTTGATCCCTCTCCGTGTCCACGCCTGCGCTCTGATCAGGACAGGTGACTCTTGATCTCTCTCCGTGTCCACACCCTTCACCCCGTCCCTCTGGACTGACCTCCCTCTTTGACCTGCCTTCTCCTTTTGAGATGTTAGCAGACATGACGCTTGTCCTGAGATAAGAACTTTCTCTGGCTCTTCCTGTCCTTCATTACCTTGAGAGAGCTGTGCCTGGGTACTCTGCTGAGAGTGAGACCCGTGGAATCGAGCCCACCAGCCAATGGTCAGACCCCAGGCCCGGGAGGCAAATCACTGTTTATTAATGCTGGCCTAAGAGCTTTGAGGTGATTTATGCAGCAGGACTGTGCCCATAGGTATCCGATGAAAGAGTTACCAACGGTGGGTACTTACCATGAGCCAGGAGCTGTTCTAGGGGCCTTCCGTGTCTTACAGAGGGACCTCTGCATGTGCGGGTGCTGTGTCCTGGGGTTCAATCAGCTGCAGATGGGGAATATGAAACAGAATTGCATCTGCGTTGAGCAGTAGAGGCTTCCTCATCGTCGTTCTGTGAGCATCAGCAACCGCCTGCCTACTATTTACCTTGTAAACCCACAGATCCAGAATCCAGAGCTGACTGCAAGGACACAGGAGGAGGTGTGTGAGTTAACACACGCACCATGCCATTTTATATACTGATCCTGAGAATCTGTGGATTTTGTTATCCAAAAGGGGCCCTGGAACTAACCTGTGGATCTGAGGGAGTCCTGTGTGTCACCTGAACTCCAAAGCCCCGAGTGGGGATTAATTCCACCTTGTAGACGAGCACCCTGAGGTGCGGGGCAGCGGAGAAACTTCTGTGCCAAGGACTCCAGCCTGTGCCGTCTGACTCTGGGCCACTTTCCACCCTGTGCTGGCGCCTTGGCCTCCAGCTCCCTGCATGGGTGTACAGTGTGGTCGGTGCTTCTGGGCCTCAGGCCGCGATCCATC
This sequence comes from Aplodontia rufa, assembly GCA_004027875.1. Lineage (NCBI taxonomy): Eukaryota > Metazoa > Chordata > Mammalia > Rodentia > Aplodontiidae > Aplodontia > Aplodontia rufa. The sequence continues at coordinate 29,803 of PVKS010004157.1, forward strand.
AGTGGGGATGGAGTTGTTTGATCATCCGGAATGGAGTAAGAGTCAGAAGGTCCTGAATACAGACCTGTTCATCATGTCTTTGCAAGTCTTGTGCACCCTGAGCCACAGCGTAGAATGCCCACTGTGACTCGTGTCCACAAGCAGAATCACTGTCGGTGGGCAGGCTGTGCTTCACACAGAGGCTGTCGCTGTCCACTCCCACCTGCTGGCCCTGCGGTCTCAACCTCCCTGGAGCCATGGTGGGCTGTCACTTTGTACATATTCCAGTGGGAGCCTGCTCTCCTCTGCTCAGGGTCAGGAGGCCCGAGACCACAGCCAGGGAACCACAAAGACTGAATCTGCCGTGGATCTGGGATTTTAAAGGGCGCTGAGGTTTTCAGGTTGCTATTTTCCCTCGAGAAACCCCTGGTGGCTTAAACACGTTAATCAGGGAGCTCTGTAACTACAGTTTACTTGCAGGCGTCCCAACCGAGGAGTCGTGAAGATTAATGCTGCAGCTGGCAGGCAGGAAGGGCCATTTTGGGACCGATTTTGTCCACTGACTGTCTGTTCAATAGCGCCCACCAAGCAGGAAAGACAGGAGAGGTGAAGGATTAGGACGCAGACACCTCATCTGCACAGTTCCCCGCACACAAAGGGCTCCTGGCAACACTTGCCGCCTTCGGTACTGCATCCTCTCTGCATGGGGACCTCTGTGATGATGGCCTCTGCCAGCGGCATTTAGGTGGGCACAGTGCATGTGGCGGAAAGCAGCAGGGAACTGAGGAAGGAAATCGCCCTCCCTCCCAGGACAGGGTGTGCTGACCTTGATACCCGCAGCCTCATGATGAAGTGCTGGTGCTGTGGTGCTCAGGGACACCGTTTCCTCTGTTCAGTCCTGCGTGGTGATGGCATTATCTTCCATTCCCACACAGTTCAATGGACTCACCTCTCGCAATACACCAAAGGGACCCCACCTGCTCCTGGGTCTCCCCCGGGCCATCTGAATTCACCCAGGAATACAGCCACTGCTTTCGAGGCCAGCAGGTAGCCTTCAGCTTGGTGCTCTTACTCTGCTTTCTAACACACAGAGATGCAGCTTAGGTGGAGATAAGTGTGGGTCAACACCTGGAAAAACCCCACAAGTTACCCATAAAGCACAGTGCTTTTCCAGCCCTCCTTGAGGCCAACAGCAGGATTTTTTTCCCAGCCTGGACCACATGGCAGCTTCTGCAGCTGACAGCAGATGGAGTTGGCATGCACTCATGGCCAGGTTGCTTGAGCAACACATCCCTTCACACGCCAGAGTCACACTTCAGCACAAGGATAATCTCACTCTCCAAGGGCCACCAGGGAAGGGCACCAGCCGAGGAGCCCAGATTGGTGCCTGCCACCCAGCTCCTCCTCACTGTGGAGAGCACAGCCATTTAGAGAAGGGCTCGCTGCTTCTAAATGCCACCCCAGCCTGCCATTGTCCTCTTGTCCAGCACAGCCATGACACGCTGCTGGCACCAACCTGTGTCACCCCTCTTGCAGGGATTAGACAAGTCAGGAGCGATCCACGCACAGCCATCTCGCAGCACCTAGAGGTGCAGTTAGCATGCTGCTCGCTCAGCCGGCCTCTGCAAAGACTGTGACCAGCCCACGAGAGAACTGTGCTGCCCTCTCGCTCAGGGACACTGTCTCCCCAGTCTTCATCCAGTCCAGTCTTGGTTTCAGGTTGCACGCAGTGGCTTCCCAGCAAATCAGCTCTCTGAGCAATAACAAAGCCTGTGTTTGCTGTAGTTGCTGATTCCATGGTATAAAAGCTCCCAGCAGGGCTGACTCCATGCTGTGCACAGGAAGCCAGTGAACGTGAACTTAAAAAGGAACGATCTGGGCCCAAAGGCCTCGCTTCTAATTCCAGGGGTTCAGGAGGCTGAGGCAGGAGAATCACAAGTTCAAGGCCAGTCTCGGTAACTTTATGAGTCCCTCAGCACCTTAGAGAGACCCTGTCTCAAAATAAAATACAAAAAGGGCTGGGGATGTTGCTCAGTGGTTGAGCACCCCTTGGTTCAATCCCTGTTCTCTCCCCACCAAAAAAAGGAATGAGCAGAATCCACTGCCTTGATTGGGTGCCAGCTGGCTCCTGTTCTGCCATCAGTAGGATGCAGGGTCCCCTCGTCCACTCAGCTCCACGTTCAACTGCAAGAACTGCAGGCAACACATATTGCAGACCCTAAGAGCAGTCTCACAGTCTGAGTGTGTTCCCAAGCACACAAGACTGCATGAGGTGCTGGCTGAGAGTCGGGGTCCCTGGTGCTGCTGGGAACAGAGTCACATGCTCTTGCAGATTTTCTACAACTGACCTGGGTGCAAGCCAGAGCGACACGCCTATTGTCTGCTGTCTCACACAGCCTTTCTCCACGAGGTCAGGGGTGGCAGAGCCCTGAAGCAGCCTAGAGAAGCCCCGCTGCTCGTGTCCATGGTGCTGTGGCACCCGGCTCAGGGAGGCCGCTTGGGGCGTGGCTCATCTGCTCTCAGTCGTGGGGTGGCTACCCCACCAAGCAATTTCTTTCCTCGTGTTATGGATCCTAATTTGTTTCATTGATTAGCTCTCTGTCTCTCTCTCACTGGCAGCAGGAAATGTTGTGATTTTTGCTGTGCTCTTAATAAATGTGGAGGTTCATTCTGGACCCTTTCTCTAAGCTACCCTGCTTCCCGCTCTTGCAGCACCCATGCATTCCACAAACACTCAAATCCCACCCTAGACACTGAGATGTCCTCTTAAACAAAAGCTCCATATACTTTTGGAATGGTGGAACTAGACATTAAGCAAATCTTCATGGAAATAAAGATGCATTTCTGCACAGAGCCACGTACCCTAAACACAAAGTCCAGAGTGCGGCCGCAGGTGGGGTGGTGGCTTTTTGCTGCTGTCCCTGTGTTCACTTATCCCATGAAGAGCTTTCTGTACACTTGAGTGAGGAGCTTTGGGGCTTTGTCCCTCTCTCTGTGTAAACAATGATGAACTAGTGACCAGATTAGATAGGTGCTCTATTCTGATGAGGACAGCAGGTGACATCTAAGGGCCACACTGTCAGAGACAGTCAACACGTATTCATGGACTCTCACAGGAGTCAGTTACGGTGACCTACGGCTGCTGTGTTTAGCCTTGATCTCACCTGGTCTGGAGAAGGCAGTTCCTGCTGCTCAGCCTTCTCCCTGGGCGCCTGCCTGCAGCCTCCCTGTCCTGTCTGCTGACTTTTATGAAGCAAGGACCCTATTATCCCATCCCTACTCTCAGAAGCAAACCAGGGTTCAGTCCAAACTCAAGGAGAGGGGATTACACAAAGGTGAAGCTAACACAGGTGGCAGATTACTGGGGGTCACCCTAGGCCAGCACACAGGTGTGCATAAGGTCAGGCTTATGGACCTCAACCTAGACACCTGAGTCAGGTATATGGCAAGACCCAAGAAGCCATGCTTCTCATGAGCCCTCTTGGTGCCTGCGGCCTGAAGGGAGGAGCCCACAGGTGAATAAGTCAGTACCTGGCTCAAGAGCATGTGCAGTAACTTGCCCATTCCTCTCGCCTCCTCCCGGGGGAGGTCTCACAGCAGCTTGTTGTGTTTACCAAAAATCCTCCAATTAAAATCTTTCATCTTTTGCCTTTGCTTTTATTTCTTGGGAAATCAATCTCACTTTCAAGGTTGGGCACTGGAAATGAACAGCTCTCTGTTTGGGTAGGTGCTTCATATTCTCCAGCCTCATTTTTTCCTAGGACCCGAATTCCAAATATTTGCTGTGGTTTCCTGCTCCGGAAGGAGTTTAAAGAGGACAACTCTCCTGGGGCTGGTGCTCTAAAGGGGACAGAGACTGTTTGCCTGGAATTGTGGGAATATCTGGGATGCGGCACTTTCTAGTGCTAACCTCGGGAAGCCCAAGGAAAGCTGGCAGCCGCTCACTTCCTGCTGCTTCCTGGCACAGAAGTTTGAGGAACAAGTTGGTTTGGGACTGAGATTTTTCCAGAATGTAAGATGTTTCAGTGCTAAAACCAGGATAATTCTTGGTTACTGTGTTAGGCTGAAAAACAGCCCAAATATCTACCCCACCCCAAATATCTATATCCTAATCCTAGAACCTGTGAATGTTATCTTATTTGGAAAAAGGACTTGGCAGATGTGATTCAATTAAGGATAAAACATGGGATCATCTTGGGTTATCAGCATCTTTAACAGAGGGGCAGGGGAAATATGCACAGAAGAGAAGGAAACAGGAGGCAGAGGTGAGCCTGAGTGGGCTTCAAGGATTCCAGTGACTACCAGAAGGAGGGGGGCAAAACAGACTGTCCCCTGGGTCTCCAAACTGGAAACTTGTTTGGCCCAGTGACGTTAAACTTGGGTTTCTAGCCTACAGCAGTGTGAGAGAATAAATCTGTCATTTTGAACTTACCATTTTGGGGGTTATTTGTCCTAACAGCCGTAGGAGACTGATACAGTCACCCCACCAAAGTTCTCTCACTCCAAATATGTTGAATGGGGTCTCTGCTTTTATTTCAACGACTCAGTTGTGGACATTTCTTGGCCACTATTTTTCAAAATATGCTTCTGCTTCCTCCTCATTATTCTCTTCTGTCAACCTGTTCCCTAGGTGGCCTTGGGTCTCGACCTCTCTGGTCCGCGTTGTCTGTGGCAGCCTCGGTCAGGGTGCGCTGCTGGCCAGGCGCACTCAGCGTGCAAATGTTTCCGTTGATGACAGCTTCACGGGGCTCATTTTCATTTCCAAGCCTGTGCCTTTGGAGTTTAGGCCAACTGATTTGCAATTCTTCTGAGTTGTTTGGTTCTTTCCGCTCCACTCCATGGCTTCCTGTTGCTCTTTTCTGGATGCTATTTCCTTCGAGGACACTCTGTGTGTGTACAGGGGCCATCCGCATTTCCGTTTTGCAGGTGGCTTCTCCTGGTGGTGGACTGTTGGCTGTCCTGGTCCCTCTCCCTCTCCTCTCCCCTTCCACCATTTGTAGCGTCCCTGAACCTGTCTCGGTTTTCCAGTCCTGTCATGCGGTCTTGTCATCCCATGTCCCTCACAGACAGAGTGCATGTCACACTTGGGGCCCACGCCTGCCTCCAGCCCCAGCTGCGAGCCGTCCGCTTCCGTCCACCTGCCTGGGTTCTGGCCTCCGGCCTGTGCCTCCCCCAGGAAGCCTCTGTGAGCCCACAGGCTGGCGTTTGAGCCCTGTCTGTACTGCCACGCACAGCTTTCCTCATAACTGCTCGTGTCACTGTGTCTCCTGAAAGCAGCCCTCTCGAGGTGGACACCGTCACATTCTCCCTATGTATCTTGCAAAGTCTGGATGTCGTGTGTAGCTGAATCAGTCGAAGGTGCCTGATGGAGCGACAGTGGTGGAAACGCGCCTATAGCTGTCGTGTGAACACGCGCCATGGATGGTGCGTTCGGCCAGAGGAAGGCGGTTGACTTCGCAGCGTGTGCCTCCCCCTAACCTCTTTGTCAGGGTGCGCTGCTGCCCAGGCGGATTCAGAAGGCACGGTCACGCTTGAGTTTGCAGCGTGTTACCAAGTGAGGTGGTGTTGACTCCTTCATGGTTTCAGGTGATTTCTAATCAAATGTTACCAATGGGGTGAAGGCGGAACAAAAGCTTAGGTTTGTAAAAACTGGATTAGGGGAGAATAGATCGTAAATGCTTCTGAGACCTTTTAAATAGGGCTAAACTCCAAGATTTCTCTGAATTTTATTGAAATAGCAGAGAAAACACCCTATTTTCAAGCCAGATTTACTGTAACTACTGGAAACTATAGGACTTTTAAGTGTCTTTGGAAAAATGCCCCCCAAATCTAGTGCTTAAAATTTCCCAGAATCTGTGTCTGTGAATCAGATTGTAGCCAAATCAGAAACCATCAGTTGCAAACTTTTGCACCCAAATATTCTAGGTGTGAAATATCTCCATCCTTCTCTCTTTCCATTGAACTGAGCCCCTTATGAATTTTCTACCACCAGGGAAAATACCGTTAACAAAAGAATGAATCACTTTACATCCTGTGCTTTGTAGTTAAGAATTGAATTTAACAACCATGTTGCTGTATTGGAAATCTTGAGGCTTGAAGGGAAGCTTAAAGATATTATAGTAAAATAATCTCACAAATACAAGGTATGGGGGCTTCACCTGAGCATTTTAAGAGTGGGTGGAATAAAAAAGCTATGATAACCAAACTCCAAGTGCTCACCCACATTCACATTTGAAAAGCGGTCATAGGAAGTGCGGGGAAAGAATCAGGAAATTCGTGTTCATGTAGCCTGGGGATTGTGACCTTGGGGAACTACCAGTCCTCACCTTAGGTTCATAATGGCACTGTGGTTGTGTAGCAGCCGGACTTGGGCCCTTGTGGGCGAAGCACTTGCCACCCACAGTTCACTTGGGACAGTCTAGCTCCCTGAGGACGAAGGGAGGACTGGTGGGAAGCTGAAGTGAAGGACGCACAAACCCTAACAGTGCACATCTGTCTGAGTAGGTGGGGTCAGTTGCATTACTGCGTTCCACTTTTGAGACTTTTTGAAAATTAATGATAAATATGAGGGAAAATAATTTAGGGATTTTGGAGTCCCAGCCTCCTCTTCCCAGCCTCTACACATTGCTTCATCATTATCACCATCTGAGCCTTGATCACTCATCTGTACGGACAGAGTCATGATTATTTCTATTTCATAGAATTGTAATAAAAAGCATGCGAGATGTCACCTACATGCTCTCTATATGTGAGGTCTCTGGTCTTTTGCTGTCATTGTGGGATTTGGAAAGCTGATTATTGTTAGACAGCCAACACCTCTTCTTGCAGGCACTAATCACCTGTTGTAAGGGAACAATCTTGGCTTTTCAAAGTAACTTCCTGAAGACCCTCTTTGAAATTCACACTAAATGGTTGATGTGGGTAAATATGAGAAGTCTAATCTACTAATTCCAACACAGTGTTACCCAGAATTTCTACATATTGCACTTACTACACTAGAACGATTGCAAATAAATGTGCTCCAGAACGAAGTGAAAAAGGCTACCATGCTCATTTTCAAACTAAGCTGGCTCAAAGCTGTGGGGAGTGCTCTGCAGACGCGGGGCCCCTTTCTTCTCTTTGGCCATGTGAACTGGCCCGTTGGTTACAGGTGAGGAGGTCCTGGAGCAGCCCCCGGTTGTGCTGGTCCTCCCGCGCCCATCAATGTCGCAGAGGCTGTGCAGGTGGGTTGAGTGGAGGCCCCGTACGTGGCTGTTTTCATGCCCTTTGTGCAATGCAAGCAAAAACACCAGCTATTTCAGTCTCACCCCTGCATGCCCATCGAGAGCCAATACTGCAGCCTCCTTTCTCTAAATAGCAGGAGCTCAATGGTGATGATACAACTCAGAGCCCTCCAGAGAAGCATGCAAATCCTAAGAACCTAACTACAAATGGGAAAGTAAAGTGTGGTGTCTTTGAGCTAGCTGCCCCTCTTCTTGGAGTTTCCCCAAGGAGATAATCAGATGAATACACAGAGGTACAGGTCCAAGTGGCTTCCCAAACTTTGTAGAACACTACAGAAGAAAAGAAACAGCTTAACGTTGATCGGCATGAGGATGTCTGGATAAACTGTGGTTAGCTGAACTCTGCAGGACAGCGTAGGTCATAGCATTTCATTTCTGCTCGTTTTAACACGGACGATTGTGGGGTGGGGAGCCCACGACGAGCTGCAGAATCCCAGCAAGCAAAGGGTGCACTGTGTGAGGATCCAGCGCAAGGTCAGCCACCAGGGTGCACGGCGCGCCGCCCTGGGCTGGAGGCAGGATCAGCGTTTTGTTCTCTGTGTCACACCATTTCAACAGGCCCTTTACAAGAGATTGCAGGGCACTTTGATAACTGGACATCCTTTGCACTGAGAAAAACAGTCCTCTGGGTGAAACTCACAGCATTTCTTAAGTATTTGCTCAAGTGAAGCAGGAGATCCTCTCCCTGGTAAGTTTGCTGGCCTGTAAAGATGATAAGCCCGTGGAACTCCTTAGCATGTAGGGGCCCAAAGCCCCGGGGACGAGGGAGTAGGACCAATGCCAGCCGCAGCTGTGTCGTTTGGTGTTGGAAACCATTTCCCAGACTTGGAGGAAGGTGGTGGCTGTGTGCCCATCCTGGGACGGTCCTGGGATGGATGTTGCCTGCTGTTATGCCCAGGGCATGGGGACTTCCCCCTTTCACAGACGGGGAGCCACATCCCTCCTTCACCTGTGGAAGGCGGGTGCGCCAGGCCACCCCAGGGAGCCCCAGAGAGATGTGAACATACGGTGTGTATAGATGCACAGCCCCAGGCTCGGCCATGAATCCTCATAATGTTAGCATCCTTCCCATGATCTCTTTTTCTTTGTTTTTCTGTCTTTCTTTTTAAGAGAGAGAAGGAGAGTGTAAAAAATAGGAAAAGGAATAATGATAGCGGTGTAAATTCAGGCGGATGTTTATTGGAGTTGTGGCTCTCGGGCCAATTTCACCTTGCCGCCATAAGGAGGGCGGGCATGGGAAGCGGCCACCGGCAGGGGAAACGGGTCCCATGCAGGGAGAATGGCAGGCAGGGAATTGGCGCTGACCTTCGCCAGGCAGCTGGTTTTGCTGGCTACCTGGAAGTTCACGATGGGGCTGGTCCTTCAGAGACTGGCTGGTGGGCCCATCAATCCTTTGGTGCTTGTCTGCCAGCGTCCCAATTGGCTGTTCTTTTCACGGGCAAGTTGCCCTTTGACGTGCCCCTTAGCCAGCGCCATGACTGGGAGGGGTAGCTGAAGCCACACCCCCAGCCTGTCGCTGGCCATGCGGCCTGGCTGAAGCCCTGCCCACAGCCGGCCTAACAGAGAGAATCAATTTTATTTATTTTTCCATTTGGCCTTTGTTTCTCCAACACTTCGTTGTGTGCATGGTGCTGGGGTTGGAACCTGGGTCCCCGCACATGCCAGGCAAGTGCTCAGCTGCCGCTCCAGCCCCTTCCCGTCATTTCTGCTCTCCCCGTCACTATGCAGCAGCTTGGTTTCTCAGCTGGGACAATTTTCTCCCTGTCACGTCATCTGGTGGCAGTTCTCTTGGGTGACACTCCACTGCAGGGTGAGAAGCTGATGGAAATATCCCTGGATGGGTAGGCTATTGGCGTGGTGTGCCTGAGTCCCCAGAGCAAGTCTCCTGGGAGGAGGCTGAGGAGGTGAGAAGGCTGGGGCTCTGCCTTGGGCGTGGGCCACGAGAGTGCTACTGCTAGAAAACAAGTCTGGACCCCTCCTGCCCTTGTGCCCCTCCACCCTCTGTCCTGGGAGGACACAGCAGGTGCCTGGGCTGGCCTCAGACCCTGGGCCCCCAGAATTGTGAGCCAAGGGATTAAAACTTGGCGGACATCAGGCAGCGCTTAACACTGTAAAATAATCACGGGGTGGTGAGGAGCAGTGTGCACTCAGCCCTCTCCTGTGATGGCACCGTGCTGGGCACAGCCTGTGAATGTTGTCCTCCATCCCCAGAAGGTCTCAGGAGGGGTGCTGCAGCCACAGCCCCATTCCACAGCTGGCCCTGTGAACTGCAGTGACTTCTTCAGGATCCGGCTGAGATTGGAATCCAGGTGCCAACCCATGATCTGGACTTTGGGTCACTCTGGGTGAGGCTGTATGCAAAGAGTCCAGGAAGAGGAACAGGAGGAGGAGGAGGAGGGGGAAGAGGAGAGAGAGGAGGAGGAGAAGGGAGAGAAGGACAGGACGGGGAGGAGGAGAAAGCGGAGGGGGAGGAGAAGGAGGAAAAGGAGGAAGGGAGAGGAGGGGGAGGAGGAGAAGGAGAGAGAGGAGGAGGAGCAGGAGGAACAGGAGGAGGGGGAAGGGGAGAGACAGGAGGAGGAGGAGGGAGAGGAGGGAGAGAAGGGGGAAACCAAGGACAGGAGATGCATTTTTAATGTTTTTGTTGGTGCATTAATGCTACACCTAATATTGGGGTTTCTTTTCACATAATCACGTATGTGTGGAAGGAAATTTGCTCCATTTGGTCCCTTTCCCTCCTCTCCTCTCTGTTCTCCTTCCTCTCCGGATCCTTTCTATTTATGCATTGCTTGTTCTCTGTGCTTTATAGATGTGCGTACAGGTGGAATCACTGTGGCATACCTTTATCTACACATAGCAACGTCTGCTGAATGTCATTCTGCAGTTACTTCCTGTCCCTCCTCCATCCTCTCAACCCCCTCCCTGTAAGAGGATGTATTTTAAGGGTGCCTAGTCTTCATAGGGTGACTGCTCTGTGTCCTGCTCCACCTTGTGCCTCACCAGGAATCACAGTAAGAGGTAAAGAGGCTTCTCCATGGCCGTTCAAAGCTCCGGGATTGCAGATGTGAAGACAAGCCTTTGAAGTCAACCATCCTCCCTGAAACTGGAGCGATATCTCCATGGACACCCCTGGCAGCACAGTCCTCCCCTGGGCTGACCAGTGGAGACCTGCCAGCCCCCATTGGGCAGCGGGTGGACAGCCACCTGTTGGCCCTGGCAGCTGGAGCACATGCCAGGGAGGTTGCAGAGAGTGGCCTCTCTGTGACCCATGAGAGCAGATGGACAAAGGTGCTGGTGTCGAGCAAGTTCATGTGGGACCCGGGCATCAACTGTGCAGAGCCTTCTGGGCAGTGTCCGTCCACCCTGTCCATCACGCCCTGGTCATCAATAATGTTTGCCTGCTGACTCCAAGACATGTGATAGATGTTGTTCAAGTACAACATACCCTCCAGGGATATCACTGAAGTTTTGGCTGAAACCTACCATATTTTGAGCGAAATCCTGGCTGACAGCAATCCACCCTCCCTGTGGTGACTGCTAAGCGTGTGGTAGTGCCGGACACCGGCTGCTGGCCCAGCCAGGCAGGGGTAAGAGCAGCTGAAGCTATCACGACTTCTCTACCTCTGGTGGCACGAGTAGCCTACGAAGGATGGCATGCTAGGGGCAGACAGTTCACAGGAAGGACAGCCTTGAATGCTGGCACAGGAACTTTGCTGTTTGAAGCTCTATGGCGCTGCCCACTTCACACATTATTATTATTGCTATAATTATTATTTTGTACCCAGGATTGAATGCAAGGGTGCTTAACCACTGAGTCACAGCCCCAGCCCCCTTTTTATATTGTTTATATTGAGACAGGATCTCCCTAGGTTTCTTAGGGCCTTGCTACGTTACTGAGGCTGGCTTTGAACTCGCGATCCTCCTGTCTCAGCCTCCTGAGCCGCTGGGATTACAGGCGTCCTCCACTGTGCCCAGCCACATGGTCTTTAACTAATGCAAATCAAAAGACATCGGTGTGGGGAAAACAAGCCAGGTGCAGCTCAGCGTGGCCCTTTGGGACAGTTGTCTGTGCACCTGCGCTGACTGCGTGCACGTGTGTCATGAGTAATTTTGGCTACAGCCACTCTACTGTAGGCAGCAAGTCCCCTCCCTCTTAGTCCCGCCCAGCTGCATTGCCACCCTCCTATGCTGGGCTGCTTTTCCCACACAGAGTCCTTGTCTTTGTAAGACTGTGATCTTCGTCACTCTCAGCCTCCAGTCCTCAGCAGTTCCTTATTGTCCCCAGGGTGAAGTCCAGACTTCATGTAAACATGCCTGAAAAAGCTCTGTGTTCTCTGCTTGGCCCCAGCATCTCCTTCCCTTGCATGCTCTGTGTTCAGGTCACCAGACACAGTTGCAGGCCCTCCATGACTTCAGCTTCCGCACCGCAGGTTCAGCCACCCTCAGACTGGAAACAGCTTCTACCCTTGCATCTGAGCTGAGCACGGGCAGATCTGTTCTTGCCATGTTCCCTAGACAGCTCAGGAGAACACCCATTCACACAACGCACCTCCCGTGAGGTATCACCAGTGATCTCGAGGCTAGCTTGGGTCCTGTGCAGATATTATGCCATTTTACATGAGGAACTGAGCACCTGTGGGTTTCAGTCCCTCTCAGACACTGAGGAAGGGGCCGTGGCCCAGCTCCAAGCCTTTGCCCCTCTGTCCTCTTTGCGTTAATGTCACTTCCTCTACGGGCCTTCCCTGACCTCCTTAGCCGATTTGGCCACACCTTCCTTCACAGAGCCCTGGTCTGTTTCCCGCCTTGTGAAGGTGACCAGCCACAAGTGGAGCCATGTCCTCAGACAGCATCTCCTTTCCGGGGCTGAACACTTCCCGAGCAGAGCCAATGCTGTATGTGCCCCGCTGAACCCTGTAGGTGTTGGAACATGTGGTTCTGTAAAAGTGGGAGGACGGAACACAGAAGGCAACCTACTGCTTGACAAAAAGAAACCGAAGACACAGCAAGGGGACTGGGGGCTTTTGACAGCAATGAGAGAGGCCAGAGTATCTGGAAGAAGGAAGCGTGTGGGGTGGTCTTTCAGCTCCAGAGGGAGCCACAGTGCCAGTGCTCAGAGGGACCTAAGTAGCTCCCATAACCTGCCCAGAGCTTAAGTCATTCCCTTCCGTGTCCCTTTTGGGATTGTCACATGACGGGAACATGGGGGTGACATGGGAGGTGGATTTCCCATCTTCCTGTTGAGTCATTCCCCAAACAATGTCTCCTGCTGTTCAGAGCAGCAGGACAGGGGTCTGGAGTTGTGCATTTCCTGTGATTTGGAGTTGGAAGCTAAGGGCCACTTTATGAATTCCCTTTACCTTTTCAGCCTGGTGGGTCATTTACCTTTCGCTTTCCTGATCAGGTGACTGTGCAGGACGCCTGGCAAAAGTTAACATGTGCTTCTTGCTGCCCCCAGGATTCCTGTAGCCCCCCAGCCATGAGTTAATCCACCAGTGTGGGCTCCACGCACCTCCAGTCCTGATTCTTCAGTGGCAGGGCCGAGCGGGATGGGACGATGGGCATCCTCATCACCTAACTGGGAGCGAGTGCAGCTGGCTAAAAACGCTCCTCCGTCCCAGAAGCGATATCAGAAGGCCTGCTGCATGGTGGGTGGGGCCTGCGGGCACCAGCAAGGTCACGGGCCTCACAGTAGCTTCATGGGCACTGGAAAATGGCAGCCTTCTTAAACGCTGTGTACCTGCTATTCGGGAGGGGATTTTGGCAGATCAGGGAAACATGGCGAGCGAGGTCCATCGACCATCCCTTCTGGTCAGCCCACATCAAGGGAAGGCTCTCTGAGCAGTGCCTTGCACAGAGTGACCCAGCACCTGCAGTCCTTTAGTGCTAAGTATTGTGTGCGTTTTTCTTTAAACTTGTCCTCCAGATGTTAAGTCTTATAGCCTTGGTATTAGACACAGCTCTTCTGTCTCCTCCAGGGCTTTCCTTTTTTGCCACATGACTTTCTTCATTAGCAAAGCACTCTAAGCTGCATCGGGACTGCTTCTTGGAAATGCTGTCACCACGAAGGCCTGTCATCTGCAGAAAAAAGAGCTTGAATGCCACAGAGTCATGGAGTGGGAGGACAGCTGGTCCAGAAATCCTGCTTCCAGGACCCCATAGAAAATAAAATATAAGAAGAGTGGAAATAAAAATGCACGTTTATATAAAATGTAGCAGAGATGAATAAAATATACTTAGAAATGATGCAGAGAGCTTTTTATGCTTGAAACCTTGATTACATTTCTCTAGCATCCTGTCTCAGTTTTTTTCAGTTACACAGAATAGTGACATATACATCATTTAATGTAGCACACTATGCTTCGTTATAATGTTCTGTACTGAGCATAATTTTGGAACTAAATAGGTGGCATGTTTGTAACTCTGCATAGCGGTGTCCACCTCATTCTCAGTATTTTAACACTGAGAATTTTAAAGTCTGTTCATTGGAGTTGGTTGGCTAAATTAAGGTCCCCTGCACAAGGAAATGCTCCGAGGAAGTAATGTTGTGTGGAAATGAAGGTGTGACAGAGAAGAGAAGTGGAGGGCTTTTGTTCACAACAGAGGCGCGCGCACAACGCCACCAGCTCATGACCGCTCCAGCTCCGCCCTGGACCCACAGGAGCATCTGCACAAATAGAGTCATCTGCACGCCTGCCACCAAAATGTCATCATTCTCACTTGGTAGTAGGTTAGCTTGCATATGAACTTTTAAGCTTTCTAAAATTTTTAATAAGTATATGTTTATATTTTAAGAACTATTTAAAAATAAGTTAGGGCTAGAAAAGTCCTACAAATTGTCAGACTCCTGTTCTCCATTTCATAGGGAGGAAAAGTGAGTGGCCTGAGGGTGCATATGGGGCATTTTGAGCAGAGCTCCCTTCTGTGATTCTCATAAACTTCCCCCATGAAATGCTAATTAATCATAGTGGAAAACTGGTAGAATACGGTAGAAAAAGCATAGAGAGCAGGTTGGCGCAGTGGCCAGCTTGAGGACACAGTGGCATCACTCATGTCCTGTTCAGTTAAGCAACAACAGCACACAGCCTGTTACTGGGGTTGCCTGCCCGGCACGCTTGGCCAGAGCTCACCATGAGCAGGCGTCCGGTTGGCCTGGCTGAAGGTGAGGATGTGAGGACCTGGGGGTCCCCTAAGCTCCTGTGTGATGCAGGAATGCTCAGAGATGAGGGGACCGGACTGAGAACTGTGTCCTAATCCTCCATCCTAGTTGGAATAGACTGACGGATAGCTGTAGGCAGGTGGGGTGTGGCTGGAGGAAGGTCACTGGTGGGTGTTCTGGAAGGGTGCATCCTCCCTGCCTCCCCATCCTGAGCTCAACAGCGCTTCTCCACCATGCCCTTCCGCCATGATGTTCTGCCTCACCTGGGCCCAGAACTGTGGCCTTGGTTGACCTTGGAATACACTCCTAACCAAGAAGAAGTCCCCTCCTCTAAGCTGCTCTTGGGCATTTTGGTCACGGAGGTGGAAATCTGAGTGACACAGTCACTCTAGAGCAGCAATATCTTGAAAGTACAAGGGACGGAGAATGGTCTAGGGACAGACTGTGGCAGACTGCAGGGGTCCAACGTGATGAGGCCCGCCCTGGGCTGGGAGGACAGCAGACTGTCCAGCTGGCAGCACTGGGGACTGGATGCTGGCTTTAGGAGACTGTGGCTGCTTCTGGAAGCACATGCAGGGTTCAGGGAGGGGGAAACATCCGTCCAGCTTGTTCTCACAGAGCTGCAAACAAAGCCATGACCATGAGGTGCACAGAGAGCCCAGAAGCTGGTGTCTATGTGACGCTGGCCTGTTAAGTTGGGCTCCAAGTGCAGCAGCCTCAGGAGGTTCCGGCAACCTTCCCTCAGGTGCACAAGCCTCTTTTTATTTTTATTTTTTTTAAAGAGAGAAGGACAGTGTGTGTAAGAGAGAGAGACAGAGGGAATCATTTTTTATGGTTTTTCATGTGGCTTTCGTTGCTCCGACACTTGTCATGTCTGTGGTGCTGGGGTTTGAACCCGTGTACTTGCGCATGCTGGGCATGTGCCATAACTGCTGAGCCACTGCTCCAGCTCCCCACAAGCCTCTTTTTAAAAAGTTATTTTTAGAAAATGTAAACACCCTGGGGAAATGAGGACAGTCCTCACAGGCTAGGAAAGGTGGTAAGACAGACAGCAATGCACCAGGACTGTGGCTCCTGGGTTCTTATTCTTGATGAGCCACCTGGAGAGAGGTCTTGTTCCCTTGGGGTCCCTCTGCTGGTCAGGAGCAGAGCCAGAGTCATCCCCGGGCATCTGAGGTGGAAGCCCACACTCTCAGGCCCTGGCCACAGGCACCCTTTCGGGTCACACCATACCCTCCTCATGGGGGACAGCCACACCCTCCTCACAGGGGACACCGCACTGGGAGCCCCTGCACATGTCCTCCGTTCTGAGCGCTCCAGTTCACAGTGAGAGCAGAGGCCGCGGGTCCTTCAGTCCACACAGCTCTGGGTCAGCTGTATGGACCCCGTTCTTCTGGCTCCAAAGCCCAGCTAGTTACACCTGGAAAGAGACTTCTGGCAATGTGCTATGGTGTAAAAGGCACACACGGCACGTGACAAGTTCCAGACCACAGGCCTTGGGGCCTTGCTAATTCTGAACGGATCAGCATAGAGAGCAGGCATGTCCACTGGGCAAAGGGACATGGTGCCCATGGCCCAGGGTACACTTAGGAACCCACGATCCACTAAAAAGTCAGACTGCAGGAGGAGTACAGGTCAGCTTGCCAAGTAGGACCAGGTAGAATCTTTACGGGTTCACAAAGGTCCACAAAAGCCACTGTCGTCAAAAACTCAACAACGGTGAGAATGGGTCAGGCAGGTTTGTGTAGGCCACACTTAGCAAATGGACAACGGCTGGCCCAGGACAGATTGCACTGTTTCAGATCTGTTGCAAGCAGGGGAATTGTAATCATGTTGGCGTCACAAAGTTGAGAAGGATTAGCCACACAGTGAGAAGACACTCAGTCCCCTGAGGGGCGATGTAGAATCGTATCTCAAGGTGGAGATGAGATAAAGACAATAATCAAGCTGGGCTTTGGCAGATATCCTCTGATTGAGTTCTGGGTTCCATGAGCAATTCTCTTACAGCTCATTTTACCTCCACGTGTGACAATATTACACACCGTCAAAACTTACATGCAACTGTACTACCCAGGAGTTGAAAAACCGCTTTGCCACATGAAAAGAGGACATGAAGGTTTTATTGGTAAGTTCTATGGCCTTACTGATTAGAGTATGTTTTATTTTGAATGAAAGAAAACACAGCTATTTTAAGTCAAAAGGGAATTTTTGAATCATGCAATTGAAAAGACTAAGGCCAGCTGACTTCAGGAGTGGCTTGCTCAGGGCTCAAAGGGCCAAGGCCCTAATTCTCCCCCATCTTGGCTAGCCGTCTTCTGCGTGTCACTTTTCTCCTCAGCCTGTGTGTTATGGCAAGATGGTGACACCAGTTCCAGGTCCAGAGGAAAAGAAAGATGAAATTCGTAGCTTTCCCAGGACCAGCCCAGCCCTGGTCACTGTGGCTGCTGCTCGCTGGCTGGCTGAGGCTTGAGGAAAACTGGATCCCTCCATGAAAAGTCAGGGTTCATAGGAGCCATGGCAAAGCAGAAGGGCCACCCCCTAACGTCCCCTTGCGCTCCCAGAGCCACGACCTCAGCCTCCAGGGCTGAATCCAGGGACATCCCTGAGGGGTGTCTAGCTTAGTGGAGGGGCACTGCCTTCAGAGCCATAGGGTTGGCTGCTTCCTTGCACACTGGGCAAGTGGTGGAACCTGCTGGCCCTCAGTGTCCTCTTAGGGTGGGCGTGGTGATAACAGCCGTTCCCTGCATGGCTTCATGAGAGTCCCAGTGAGCAGCTGACATACTATGCACAGTCAGAAAGGCAAACTAAATTGCCACCGTTCGGACCCTGAGGCTCAGCGTGCAACTGGTTAACCAGCAGCGCAACTGTTCAAATGTCTTATCAGCACACAAAATTAAAACTTACTTTTATCACACTCAGAATCAAAAGTGATCCGATTTTTTTAAAGAGAGAAGGCTAGTGAGAGAGAGAAAGAGAGAGAGAGAATCAATTTTTATTGAGTTTTTCACATGGCTTTCGTTGCTCTGACACTTAGTTGTGTACGTGGGTACTGGGATTTGAACCTGTGTAGTTGCGCATGTCGGGCAAGTGCTGTAACCACCGAGCCACCGCTCCAGCCCCAAAAGTGATCTGATTTTTAATAACTACATTATGAAGGATAAAAAAAGAACCTATACATTTTCAATAAATTTATAGCCAATACTAACATATAGTTTGTATTTGTATTCTGATTCAATTTTTTTTAAAAATTATTGAAATCATTGGAAAATGTTAAGTTGGCTGAATATTTGATGATAGTAAAGAGTTATTGTTAATTTTATCACCAAGGGAATAACACTGCTATTGTGTAGAGGACCTGAGTAGATGGAAAGACATTCCATATTCATGGTGAGGCAGGATCTATTTAATTAAAATGGCCATTCTGCCAAAAGCCTTGTATAAATTCATTGCATCCCCATCAAGATACCAATTACATTCTTCATGGATATAGAGAAAGCAATTCTCAAATTCATTTGGAATAACAGGAAACCCAGAATAGCCAAAATGTTACTAATTAAGAAAGAAGAAACAAGGGGTGTCACAATACCTCACCTGAATCTGTACTACAATTTTTTTTTTTTAAAGAGAGAGGGACAGTAAGAGACAGAGAAAGAGAGAAACAACTTTATTTAGTTTTTCACATGGCCTTTTTTGCTCCAACACTTAGTTGTGTACGTGGTGCTGGGGTTTGAACCCGGGTCCTCGTGCTTGTCAGGCAAGTGCCGAAACCACTGAGCCACCGCTCCAGCCCCTGAATCTATACTATAGGGCTATAGTAACAAAAACAGCGTGGTATTGGCATCAAAACAGACACAAAAACCAATAGAACAGATTGGAAGATACCAAGACAAACACACAAATCTTTAACCAACTGATATTTGACAAAGAGGCCAAAAATATAGTGTGGAGGAAAGATAGCTGTTCACCAAATAGTGCTGGAAGAAAGTGCACAGCCGCATGCAGAAAACGGAAGTTAGATCTTCCTCTCTTACCCTGCACAAAAAATCAAATCGGAATTGATTAAAGAGTTAGAAATTAAACCAGCAGCTATATAATTGCTACAAGAAAAATTAGGATCAACACTCCATCACATTGGTGTAGGCTTCTCCTTCCTTAACAAGACTCCCGAATCACAAGGATTAAAGCCGAGAATAAACGAGTGGGATGCCATTAAACTGAAAAGCTTCTGCACAGCAAAAGAAGTAGCCAAGAGCGCCAAGAGCGAACCTACAGAATGAATGAACACCTTTGTCTGCTACATCTCTGACAGAGGGCTAATATCCTGAATATACAAAGAACTCAAAAAACTGAACACCAAAACCACAAATAATCCAATCAGTTAATGGGCTAGGAACTAAACAGAAACGCCTGTTTGGAAGTCCAAAAGGCCAATAAATGGAGGAAGTACAAAAAGCCAATGAATATGTGAGGAAATGCTCTACATCCCCAGCAATCAGAGAAATGCAAATCAAACCTTCACTGAGACTCCACCTCGCTCTGGTCAGAGTGGCAAAAATGAAGGGGCTGTGGGAAGAAAGGAACACTTTCACACTGTTGGTGGGACTGCAAACTTGTACAGCCACTCTGGAAAGCAGTGTGGAAACTCTTCAAAAAACTAGGGTTGGGACCGCCATATAACCCAGCTATCCTACTCCTGGACATTTTCCCAAAAGAGCTAGAATTGACATACTACAGAGACACAGCTACATCAGTGTTTATAGCAGCTCAATTTACAACAGCTAAACAAACTAACCAGATGCCCCTCACTGTACGAATGGATTCAAAAACTATGGCATAAACACACACACACACACACACACACACACACACACACACACATTTATACACACACTCCACACAATGGAGTTCTACTCTGCTATTTGAGAAAAGGATATAAGGGCGTTTGCATCCAAATGGATGGAGATGGAAAAAATTATTCTGAGTGAAATATCCCAAACTCAGAAATTTATGGGTCGAATTTTTTCTGTTATATGTGGAAGCTAGAGTGAAATCTAAGACAGGTATAAAGCTAGCAAAGCTCGCAAAATAAACTCAACATAAGTGAATTTTCACATAAGCAGGGGAACCACAACTATGAAGCTGGGTGAAGAAGGGAGGGAGGCAGGGAGGGGAGGGAAGGATTAGGGGGTTATCAATGCAGCTGGGAACCCTCAACTCCCATGAGAAGTCCAACTATACACAGGCACAGAAGCTCAGAAAACTCAAAAATTAATACACATGTGTATGCTTATTTCTGTCTATAACATGGGGGTAAAGCAGAGGAGACATGGGAGTGGGGAGCGGACGAAGGGGGGAGATCCTGGACGAGGATGGCCTTAACTTGCTTTGTCAGTATCCACCTATGCATGAATATGTAACGACGATTCCCTCCAATACGTAAGGCTGTGTCAAATGAATAAAGAAATAAAAAGTCCTTGTTTAGAGCTGCATGCTGCAATATTTAGGACGTGATGTGACATGACTGTGGGATTCTCTTTAACTTAATACGCAAGCGTGGAGACAGTGTGACGAGTACAGGACCCTTCCTTACACTATCCTCCCACTTTTCACATTCATTCAAAATTCTTCATCATAAACTTTCACACAGAAAAGAGAGAGAACTCCAAGGCCAAGGCTAAGAGGATTCAGACCCAACACCCCTGCATGCCTTACTTGGAGCCTAAGGAGGCTAGGATTTGAGGTCACGAGGGAGAGGGAGGGCTTTGGTGGTCGGTGGCTTCGCAGTTTGTTTGAGGCAGTGAGGACTCGCTGGGGTCCCCTTCACTTTATGCACTCAGTTTCTTCACTTGAAAGACGAGGGAGCAATTCTCAGTCAGTGCTTTTCCAACTTTAAAAGACTTTAGTAAGCAAAGTAATGTGTTTTATGCAGAAGTCTGGTAATAGAACTCGTGGCTGGGAAGGAAGAGACAGAGGCCCTCCCCATCTGCAGGGGAGCTGGGCGAAGCAGCTGTCCTTCATCCAGACATCACAGAGCAGAGCTCCGGGTCTCCTATCCATACATGGGGGTAAAGTAGAGGAGACATGAGAGCTGGGCCACGGCAGGCACCAGGGCATTTTCTCTGGGTCCTGGGAAACGAGGACACATCACAGGAAGGAGGCTTGGCTGTCACCTGCATGGGCTCTGTAGGAAGCCAGCTGGGTGTGGAGAGGAAATGGTGTGAATTGCAGGAAGCAGCATCTCAGGGCTAGGTGATGAGCTGGGGACCCCCCTGCACTTGGACGCAGACCACTTGTGTCCCTGGGCTGCGAGAGTAGCCACAAGCAGGCCGCGAGACTGCTTTCACTCCCCAGTCACGTGCCAAAGTCCGCATCTCATGCTGGTTTGCTCTTGCTGCAGGGACCTGGGGCTGGAGAGATTGATTCTGGTGCCGTGCAGTGTGAGGTTAGCAGCTCGGGGCACCATAAAGCTTTCTGTAAGGTGCTATGGGCTTCTGGAAGGAAGGTTTTTGTCCCAGAGTTTTTGGGTCATGTACACCTCAGGGTCGAGGTAATGTAGGCAGTCCTAAAATCAAGAAATGGGGTCACTCTCCCACTTTATTTTTTTGCTGCTGAGCAGGAACTGAAGGGAAAAACTGGAACTGAAGGTGCCAAGACTGTAACAAATCGCACAGCAGTACGGAAGTCAGCAGCAATCCAGCAACGACAACGGCAGCCCACGTGTCATTTTCCAGTCCCTGTAGCCACGTTTATCAAAGCACCAAGAACAGGGTGAAGTTAATTCTCATAATTTAATAATATACAAGTGGACATGCTAACACATGAGCATTTCATCATGGAATCAGGATGCAAATTATTCATGAGAGCAGGGCATTCTTCTCTTGTGCCCAGTTTCCAGAGTGCAGTCGGGGAGCCACATCTCCAGCACTTAGGGGGAAGAGGTTTTTCATCTGACTGTGCAAATATGGAGGTCAAAAGCACATTATTATTGTTTTCATTTCAGATATTTATTTTTTCCTTAGTATTAAGGCAGAAAGATGTTCAAACGAAGGTGCTTTTGAAGCTTAGTCACCCCCGAGTTGGATGTTTTATGCTTTTTATTGCTGAGCGTGCGGGTATCTGCACTGATAGAGGTTGAAGGAGTCACTGTCAAAATGAAAACACTGGTTGCCTGCGAGAAGCTCCATTGGAGTGGGTTTCCCCTTTCATTTCCGTACACATTCTTCTTTTTTTAAAATAATGAACATGTAACCTTTGTATAACAGAAAAGTAATAGATATATCACATTTCTTCTCAAAGCAACTGAAGGGAATAAATGACAAAGGTGAACCTGTGTTAGTTCCAAATGACAAGGAGCCTGGGTGACGTA
This sequence comes from Aplodontia rufa, assembly GCA_004027875.1. NCBI lineage: Eukaryota > Metazoa > Chordata > Mammalia > Rodentia > Aplodontiidae > Aplodontia > Aplodontia rufa. The sequence goes on from PVKS010004157.1 coordinate 51,584, forward strand.
CAAACTTTAAACGATGTTCACCTAACACCAACATCAAAATGTTACTAAGTTAATGCATTCATTGAGGATGAATTTAGAAGTGTCAATAAAAATAGAAAATGTCAATGCCTTGGATTTACGTGTGCGTGCATGTGTGTGTGTGTGTGTTTGGGAGTTCGTTGTTTTTCAGTTTGCTCTCTTCCGGTTCCTGGAAGGTGGCACTTCCCACAGATAGGCCATCACCCTCAGAGCTCCTTGCTGGACAGGGGCCCCGCAGAGCTGGCCCTTAGGGGAGCTGCAGGACTGATTCCTGCCTGCACCGTCCAGTTCCCACCTGGTTCTGCCGGATTCCGACCTTGTAACTACGGGGAAATTACTTGGGTCCCTCCAGTGCCTGTTGTAACTTTAGGGTTTGAACAGCTGTAAGACAGGGCAAAGGTTACGTGGGCCTCGAACATTTTAATGCTTATAAAGCACATGGAACAGCATCTGGCATATGGAAAACTGTGTTTGGAAAATAATCACAGTTCTTCAAAAGGGAGTGGAATCTGCATGACGTGGAGTAGCCTAAGGCTCGGCTCTCGGACCTGCTGAAGAAGTAACCAAGCCAGATCCCAGGACGTTGCCAATCACAGCCCTCACTGGGAGTGCAGGGATGTTTGCTTTAGGCTCAAGACTGAGGGACACATCTGTTGTGCAGACACCATGCCTGCACCCTTCTCTTGCATCTCCTGATGCATGTCCTAGGAGCACCATGTGCTGACGCGCACTGGGGTCCCCGGGGAAGGATGTGATATAACTGCTTCCTTTCTTACTCAAACACCTAGGAGCTAGCGCTGTGAGGAGACTTTGGGGACATCGTTTTCTTCTTTGGACAATAGTTTCAACTGCACAGTTCTTGGAAGTGGGGTGCTCATGTTGTTTGAAGTCCTGGGGAGCAGATAGTCTTTTAGTCCATGTGTTTCCAGAATGGTGTTTGGGTCTTCTGACCTGAGATTGAGATACGTGCGTCACACCCCCACAGCAAGAGATGTAGCCAAAGGTGAGCCCCAGGACATCTCCCCAAACCAGGCACATGTATCAACTTTCAACAACGCGCCACAAATCGCCCGGTAACCAGCATCAAACGGTGTCTTTTATTATGTCACAGCGTGTGTGAGAATCCGAGCGTGGCTTCTCTGAGCTCTCTGTTCTTGTCAATCCAGGGCCTGGTGGTGGCTGAGCCCTCATTACAGGCTCAACAGGACAAGAACTGGCCCTGAGCTATGCAGGTCGTTGGCAGTGTAGCCGCTTCAGTTACCTGTGGGCAACTGTGGCTTGCAATATACGTGGAAAATTCTAGAAATAAGCAATTATGTTCCAGTTGTGTGTTGGTCCAAGGAGTGCCACGAAATCGTGCTCTGCTCTGCTCCACCCTTCCCCATGGCCTGGTGCACCCATGCTGAATGTGCCACTGCCAGTTGGTCACTTCGCAGCCGTCTCAGGCATCGGATTGGCTGGCACAGGCCCCAGTACTTGTGCTTGAGTAATATTTATTTTACTTGATAAGTTTCCCAGATCACAGGAGTCGTGGTACTCACAGGTTCACTGAAGCACTGTGTAATGGTTCTATTTGATCAGCAGTTTTTGTTATTAGTCTCTTATTATGCCTAATTTATAGCTAACAAGGACGTGTGTAGGAAACTCACAGCGCATGGGTCTTGTTGGGCGTCCCCTGGGGTCTTGGGACATGCCCTGCACTAGGGGACTCTGGTGTCCTTTCGCTGAAGCTGTAGGATCAGGGCAGAGGACTTCACAGCCAGCTGGAGGCCTCTGCATTCCTCTGAGATGGACTCTTAGGTGATGAACCGTGGCTGCAGGAGCGAAGCCCCATTACCTTTGTGGCCTTCTGGAAGCTGGCAGTAGGTCACAGGCCCTAGACTTGCTCAGAGAGAGGGTTCATGAGGGGTGGCTCACAGGTGGTCCCTGTGGGTGAGTCTGCCGCGGTGCCCTTTCTGAAATCCCGGGTGACTCCTCGTTTTCTTTCAGAATTGAAATCTTTTCAGTGAGGGTCGCACCCTCGTCAATCACGTCCTTCTTCAGGCTGTTTGTATCCAGTTTTGATTTAAAGTGTGCCCTCTGTCCCTGTCTCTCTCCTCTCCTTGACTGGACTGTGAAGCTACAGGCAAGGACAGCATCTCTTGGCCTTCTTCAGAGCTGTTCACGTGGATCTCGAGCTGTCATGAGCACACGGCACTCATGGGTGACATTCCCTCCCCCAGCTGGTGAATCACTAAGCCTCAGTGCCTGCGACTATGAAATGGGGATAATAACACTTCCAGGAGAAATCTTGTGCAAGGGTCCCTCTGGTCCTGTCAGGTCCCTGCTTCAAGCCCTCTGTGCTTCCTGTGCACTGAGCCAGAATTAAACTGCCTCACCTCTGTCCCCAGGCCTGCAGGTCTTGTCCTTCTGCAACCCCAGCTCCTGCACTCTCTCCACTCATGAGCTGAGCCCCTGGACCCTCTGCAATGGCTGGCTCATCTCAGCTCCTCCAGCCCCAGGGCCTTTGCTCCTGCTGTTCCTCAGTTCTTCCCCCAGGCATAGGACCTCCTTCCTATCACAAGGGACTCAGCTCCAAGTCCACAGCTCTGGGAGTTCCTCCCAGTCCCCTCCACTGGCCCCTGTGATCTCCATGCCCCCTTTGCTTTCTGTGTGACTGTGGCCACTTCTGAAACACTTAGCACAATTCATATATGCGTTTGCCTTTCCTGACCGGATGCCGGCTTTCCAGAGGCAGGAATGCCGCCTCATTTCCCACGGTCACCTCAACTCCTGGGAGAGTACCCGGCACACATGTGGAATGCAGCAGTGTCATCGTGGTCAGAGACGTGCGTAACACACGTGTGTGTGATATGATAAGCACAGCTCCAGATGGCATAAAAAAGCGGTAGCGTGAAGATAGAGGCCGTGTAAAGTGCGAGGTAAGTCAAGCTGGGCTCCAGCCGAGCCAGCCAGCTCAGCTCGCTCTCCTTAATCACTTCATTTTTCCCTTTCTGTTTATTACAAGTTGGCTCTTAGAGGGAGATTCCTGGCAGATACAGTGTAATGTATTATCTGGCACACAATCTTAACAGTAAGTCAAACTGAAGTGATCGTGAAGTCTAATGATAATATTATTGGAAATTCATGAGGCAAAAAAGAAACGAGGAAACGCCTTGGTCAAGCCAGTCGTATTGAAAGTGATGGTCATCGGTGCAAATTCATTTAAATCGCTATAGACCAACCTATAATTCTGGGGCTTATTTTTTTGGTACAAAAATACTTAGAAAAAAATACTTAGAAAAATAGTTAAAATAACCATTTTAATTACTCTCCCAAAGGATTGAACCAGCTGGTTTCCACTGTGGTGTGCAGTGATAAGAAGTGAAGAATGGAAAACTGACTTTTTTTTTTTTATAAAAACATGTATTGGGCGTGGACATTGGAAGCAACTTCTGCTGAGACACCTCTGGGGAAGGCAGGCAGGCAGAATAGAGCAAGACGCCTTGGTAGACGCTGCCATCTGCTGGCCGCGGTCCCAAATGCAGCCTTGGACTCCCAGTCCAAAGCCCAATTCAGGGCTCCATCTTCTTGAATTTATATTCATTTAAATCTGGGATTTGGATTAGTTGTATTTGAATTTTAATGAGGTATAATAAGCTAGCAACACAGTGGAATGAATAATCTCCCCATTGTGCAGATGAAACACCAATTCCAGATTTTTGAAAAATTCCTCATTAAAGCGACGATTATCGCTATGATTTAACCATCTGCGTGGGGTAAAATGAGCAAATTAGAGAGCCTGAAGCCCTCGTCTCTCCACAGCTGGCTGGCTTAGGGCTGAATGAGCTTCATCTTCTTGGTCTAGTGCCCATCACTGTGCCCACTCTCCACTCCACGTGAGGAGATAATGGAAGTGGACACATTGCGATGAGACCCCCCTTCACACGGCACTGATGGGAGCCCGATTCTCACCAGAGTCATCACGTGTGTCCGGATCTGCATCTGTGTCCTGCAGGTCAGCAGCAGCTCAGTTTTCCTCGAGGTCAGGCAGAGGGAGCGGAGGGGTCATGGCAGGGAGCTGGAGTGGCCGTGCTGGTGTGGAGCCTGTGGAGGCTGAGCTGGGGCATGCAGGACGATGCAGACGGTACTTCTGAGGAGTGTGCCCCAGTCACCTGGGTTGCTGTGGATTTTCTGGACTGCAGTTGCTCTGAGATCTTTCCTGTGTTGTAAACCAAGGCACTTTCCCCTGGTTAAAGTTCTGCTAATGGCTGTGAAGGTCTATGAGGCTCATGTTCTGCGCCTCTCTGTGAGCTCAGTATTGCTGTTCTTGGATTTGCATTGACTGTCACCTCTTGAGAAACCACAGAGTGTTTGAAGCCAACTCTGTGGCTGGACAGAAGTGAGTCTCATCAGCCTGGCCCATTGGCTGGCTGCTGAGCTCTGGTGGCTCTCGGAGCCTAGTTCAGTACCCAGGATTTCTTAACATAAGTTCACATGCAGCTTCCTGTATGAAGGTGCAGGTTGTGCGTGTACCCAGGGATCACCTACCTTTTTGTTCCCAGAGCTTTCATTGGATTTTCCAGGTGGCCTATGACCTCTCCCATCCCCTCTATGATCCTGCTGTTGGATGGAGATTCCAACGGTACACACTCCCAGGGCATTGTGGGGATGCACAGGGTCCGGTGCATGCACGTTAGCACCCAGGCAGGGACCAGAACAGGCTCCCTGACACCAAGATGTTCAGTGGATGCGGTGGGTGTGGTGTGAATGGCTCATGCGGGGCGGGCAGCGTTCTTCACCCTGTGACTGGTCTGCCCCTGTCATCGCCACCATCATCATGGCCTGCTGGGCCCAAAGGGAGCTGAGCTGTGACCCTCCTGGAGGTCTGATATTACCAGCAGTCCTCACTCACTGGCAGGTACATGCTGCTGTGTCCCGTGAGGACCTGCAGACTCCCCTCGGGGCTGCAGAGAGCATCTTCATTACCTGATTGGCGACGAGCTCCAGTAGGGGAGGTGATGCGAGTGAGCGCTGGGTCCACTCTGTGTAATGGAGGAGCGAGACTGGGGAACAGGAGTTCCGCCTCCACTCTTTCCTGCTGGCGATGCTGCTCTAAGTCCTGTTTTATTACTTGGGACAGCAGGTATTAGGGAAAGGCATGCCTTGGAAACGAGGACTTTAAGTTTCCCTTCCTGGGTTGATCTTGAGGTGGAGCTTGAGGGATTAGCCAGCTGCCTGGGATTCTAGTTCTCATCTGTAAGGTGGGGATTCTAATCCTGGCATTATTAAGAGTCATTGAAATGACGAAGGCCACGGGAGTCAGGGAGAGGGTAACCAATGTGTGAAGAAAGGACAAGTCCCTCCTTAGGGCATCTGTACTCCTGAGGGGGCATGTGTGAAGCCCTGGCCAGCATGGCCACCAGGACCATGGGGCATTTACCAACGGCTCAGACCCCAGGGCAAAGGCTCCTCACCCTTTGCAGCTGTGCTTGGATGCAGCGAAGGAGCCCCCAGAGGCAGGGTGTTCCTGAGGCAGAGAGGGGAAGGGCACACGGCACACGGGAGGCTGTGACAAGTCTGGGTGAGGACTGTCCCCTGCAGCCACTATCCAAGGTGGGCCCGGGGGTGGGAGGCAGGATGCGGGGCGTATCTGTGAGAAACAAGCTCACTCGTCCAAACCCAGATAATGGGCAAGAGACAAGGGGACAGAGAATGCGAGGCTTTACCGACAGTCTTGCAAGATGGGCGTCCGCTGGTCAGGTGCCCCCAGAGCGGGTGCAATGGGCATTTTACCCTTAGAGCACAAGGCACCTCCCAGCCCTTACTGGCTGAGTACGATGCGGGGCAAAGCCTGAATGTCGCCTAGGTGCAGCCCTCTCCTCTTGCACAGCTAAGGCAGTGCACTGGAGTCGCCCGCCTCCCTCATCCTCTCGTGGGGACGCCTTCTTGGAAAGTGCACTCTGCAGCCACCTCTGTTGGTCTGCACCTTCTGCCTCCCCTCCTGCTCCTCAAGGCTGTGAATCTGTCACACTCTGTGGTTTCCTGCTGGCAGCCAATTGCTCTCTTTCCCCTCTAGCTGTCTTCTTTCTTCATCCCCCGTCATTTTACATTTAAAGCTGAACACTGTTCTGAAAACGCACCACCGGACTTCCTACTTCTCACAGTTTCATAGGACAGAGAAAAGGCCTTGGAAACAGGAATCTTTAAAGTGAGCTGTGGATAGTGAGGAGGGACTGCTAGCTCCGAGTGAGGACAGAGCCAGGGACCAGGAGGCAGGCACAGACGTTGGTGTGGGGGCAGTGGGAGGGCGTGGAATGCCAGGTCCTCTTGCTCTCTCTTCCTGGCCCTCCTGCTGCTCCCGCAGCTCCTGGAAAGTCCACTCAACTGTCCCCATACTGCTGCCTGCTGTGAGCCACTCCTCACTCTGTGGCCTTCCTGTGGGCACTGGGCTGAACGTGGTCCCCAAAGATAGGTCCACATTGTAACCCCTGAACCTGAGAATGGGATCTTGTGGAAAAAGGTTCTTGCAGACATGATTAGCTGAGTTTTAAATGAGTCTTCCAGGATTATGTAGGTGGGCCAGACCCAGGGACAGGTGTCCTCATAAAAGGCACAAAGGGAGTGAAGGCCATGTGAAGGTGGGAGAGCAACTGTGTGGCCACAAGCCCCAGGATGCCTGCAGCCCCCAAAGCCGGAAGAGGCTAGGAAGGCTTCTCCCAGAGACTGCAGAGGACACCTAAGGTTCACACTTCTGGCCTCCAGAATCACAGGGAAGTGCACCTCTGTGGCTGTAAGCCCCCAGCTCCTGAAAGCTTGGGCAGGAGCTCAGAGAACGAATTTGCCTGGCCACCTCCTGGTTCGTGTGCTCCAGGTCCTCCTCTGGACCATGAGCTCTGTGTCCACAGGGCTGTGTCTCGGTGGCTGCTCTGTCTCAGACACCTGGCCAGTTTCCACCTATTTCACCTCCTAAGAAAGGAAGCATCAACATCAACATCTTCTTGTCTTGGTGGACTGGGCTGCTGTGTGAATGGAGCTGGACACAGTGACAAGCGTCAGGAGAGCAGGACGTCGTCAGGAAAGCAAGCACAGCAGATATTTTAACAGAAGCACTCTATCACAGGGCACAGACGCTGGAGAGTCAGCACGGTGCACGCTTACACAACCCAGGCTGTGCGTGGGAAGGAAAGCAAGAGCCGAGTTTGTCAGCATTTAGGAGCCGTGAGGGACGGGGCATCTCTGCCACTGCTGGCTGAGGTGCTGATGCCAGGCCTCTTCTACAGGAACAGGAAGCAGAGTCTAAGAAAGGCCTCTCCAAAGTCTCCTGCTTCCTTCCTACTCCCCTGCGCTTCCTGTCAACAGAATCCAGCAGGAAGCTTCTGACAGGCATCTGGGGTGCATCTTGGGCATAAGCAGAGGGCAGGACACAGAGATTAGGAGCTCAGAGACAAGACCTCAACCCTGGCCTAAATGCTGATCAGGGTGCTTGCTGTCCTGGCCTCACTAAAGGCAGCAAGGGTCCATGTTTTGTAGCCTCAAGATAGGCGTAAGTATTTGTTGATTGTGTTAAATTTTTACTTGATGTCTGTATTTCTCAAAAGGTTTCCAGCTCCACGAGGGAGACTGTTGTTTATTTTCTCCCTGGGGTGTCCCCAGAGTCTAGAGCGGCCATCATCATGCAGTTGCCACTTCTCAACCTCATGAACAGGCCTGGGTTCCTGCCTGACTTGACTCATGGTTCTGAAGCACTGTGCTGTCCCTCATGTCACAATGAAAGGTCTTCTGTCCTTGCCGGACACAGCCCCTATCTCCGTGCTGTTATTCCATGGCAGGGTGGAGGGTGAAGGGGAAGCTGGCAGGGTCTGCTCTGGACTCTGCAGATCTGTGGCTGTCCACTCTCCTGTGTCCGTTTCTGTTTGCTGCTGTCCATGTGCTCTTGCGTTCCTGCTTGCTGGCTCTCTGTGAGGAAACTCAGAATTGTTCATTTTCCTTCGCTTGGTGGCTGCCTACGTGAGGATGGGGCGGTTCCTCCCTTGCTTGTTTCAGGGTTTAGAAGTCTAATTATGATGTGCCTCCACAGGGATGCCTGAGGACTTATTTCCTTTGCGGTTTGCTAGGTTGATGGGATATGTGGAAGAATCTTTTGCAGAATTGTGGCAGGGGTTAAAGAGATCTTTTTTCTGTGAATTCCTTTGCATCCCCACTTTCTTGGTCCTGTCCTTCTGATAGTCTGTATGACATGAATGTTAGGTCTCTTTATTTGATTCAACAAGTCCCTTGACTTTTTTTTCAGTTTTTTTCCGGTCTGTTGCTCAGATTGGCTGATTTCTACATTTTTTTCCGACTGTTTTCTTTGTTCTCTCCATTCTGCTGATTAGCCTGTTCGTTGAATAGTTGGAGTTTTTCAATGATTACATTTTGTTAGTTATACAATTTCCCTTTGGCTTTTCTTTGTGTCTTTGCTTTCCTTTCTGTGACATTTGTTTTTCATTCTTGTGTTTGTGATTGTTTGTTGAAGCATGTTTACTAAAGTTGTTTTAGGTTATTCTGACATCTCTGCTGCTGAGTTTGGTGTCTGGTTATCTTTTCTTACCCAAGGTGGATTTTTTTTTTTTCTGTTATGACAAGAGGTTTTGGGTTGAACTCGATGCTATGTTACAAAGTTGCACATCTTGTTTAAACCTCCTGGCTGCTTCCCCTTGCCCATGTACCATTTGGGGGATGAGAATGCATAATTTCCTTCCTGCCAGGTGAGGTAGAAGTCCAGGTTCCCCACCTGCAGGAAGAACCACACCCTGTTACTGCAGGGCAGCAAGAGAGAGTCCAGGCTCTTCCCTGGGCCTCCTCTGACGCCACCCTAGCTGGGAGGAGTGGGATGCTTTGTCACTACTCCCCCTGGGCCTTCACTGATAGGGTGGAGGCCTGGATCCCACTGGGTAGGGATGAAGTCCTGATTCTGCCTTCTGGGTAGCACCTCAGCCCCAGCTGGGAGAGCACATGACTCCTGGATGAGGGTGGAAGTCCAGGCTCCCCCTGGGCATTTGCTGGAGTGTGGGCTGCAGACCTAATGCAGTCCCAGGAGGCCTGACCCAGACAGTAGGAATCCATCTGTGACCTGTCCACCTTCCACTTCCTGAAGGCTCCCCACTCAACTCCACCACAGTGGGGCCAAGTTTGCAGCACATGTCCAAGCCACAGCAAACCCAGGAGCAGCTGGAATGGACTGGCTGGGGTCGGCATGTGCACCTTGGTGTCTGCCCTTGAACCCAGCTGACGTTGGTTGGGTAGACCTGGCCTTCTGGTTTGTTCTGTGTCTGCTTGCTCTTAAGGTAACTGTCCTGCTGTCCTTGGCAGAAGCAATGGCTTGGCTGACCCAGCACCATGCCCAGGATCCTGACCACACTTGGGTCCTGACCACATGGCCTGGGGAACCTGCTAGGGGCTGGTGATGCTCTTCCTCAAGGACCAACTTCTGGGCCTTTTAGTAGACAGGGCTAGGGGGCGGGATGCTCAGGCCACGCCCACAGGCCTGTGGGTGGGGCCAGGCTTTTGCCCCGTGTCCAGTGTTAGCTTGGGCCCTCCGTGGCCCCGCCCTCTCAAGCCCCACCCAAAGCCCTCCCCTCTCAAAGCCCCGCCCCTCCATGCTTGACTCTCAACGGCTGCTAACGCACGAGGTCGGTGCTGTACCAACCCCTGGGCCGGAGCGTTGGACAGGCGGAAGCTGAGAAGGTCGCAGCCCAGGTCAAAGGAACGAGCAGTCCACCCACCTATTCCTGGCCCCTGGTGCGCTCCAGGCCAGTGGAGCTGTCCTGCTCCCTGGGCACCCGTGGGGGCCGCTCCGGGACGCCATGGGCTCGGGTAGGTGCCCAGCGCTCTGGTGGCCCTGGTGGAGCAGAGCGGAGAGCAGCAGGTGGGCGAGGCTGCAGCGCAGGCCACGCGGTGCCCTAGCAGGCAGGGGAGGGACACAGAGGCCAGTCCTGCTCTGCTGCCCCTGCCCCATCCTGCCACTGCTATCGTGGTGGGCAAGGAGGCCGCCAGGAGCTGGGAGGAGCAGGGTCCCCAGCCCAGGCATCCTGGGGAGGGCATGGTTGGACTGAGTGTCCACAGTTGCCGCTGTTGACCCTCAAGTTCTGTGCAGGTGGCAAGATCCTGTCGTGTAAGTCTCCTTAGCATGGCAATCACAGCCTAGCCCCCCCTCCCACCCAACGGCTCTTTGACAAATTGACACTTCCTGGAGCCACCACCTGCTCCACCCTGCTAGCCTGACTGGTGGGTTAAGGCGTTCACCCCCAGGGGAGAACCCCCAATGCCAAGCAGGACGCTGGGAGGGGAGCGGACGTCATTTGCCCACCTGGACTAGATCCCTTGGTTACTTTTGTAATTTAGGAAACTTTGTAATCAAGGATCATTACCTGTATCAAGAAAGGAGAGCCCTGCAGAACTACCCCTGGACAAACAGAGCAGGGATGTCATTGGGGGACCCCAAGGTTCAGGCTGGAGAGAGGTGGGCTCAGTCCTACCCATGTGCAGCTCAAGGCCACCCTTCCCACTGTACAGATGGCAGATGGACCACTGGGGAGGGTGGTGGAGAATTTTGCATTCCAATGAAGTTACAGTGACAAACTAGGGGACCTAGAAGAGGGGCTGGGAGCCTTTGGTTTAAGCTGGTTCTTGCAGGCCTGCTCAGAGGGGCCTGATCTGACACAAGGAGACTCCTCACAGTGGTGGTAGCAGTGGACAGGGCGGGCACAGGTGTTGTGGAGGTCCTGGCTGGCAGTCAAGCTGCAGAATGCTTCCTGGTGGGGGTTAGGGTGGGAAAGCCTGGCATTGGCTTCTGGGTCCCCTGGGGCGACCCCTTCCTCTTTGAATATTCTCACAATTACCTGGCAGCCCCTCCTGTGCCTGAGATTCAGAGGGTGTGAGTGGCCTCTAAACCCTGAGCCCAGGCCCTCATTCCCCTCATGCTGTGTGAATTTGATGGCCCTTTCCTGCCCTGCCCCTAAGGCTCTGACAGTGGAGGTTCCACCTCACCCCACCTCTGTGCACTCTAGTGCACTGTGGGCCTGAATTGCAGGGACCAGGGACTGGGAACAAGTTTTCCCCAGCCTTTGCCTGTAGCTTGGCTTGACTGTGGCCCCTCCAGAAGGCAGTGGCCCTTGGGCTGCTCAGTGGACCACCTGTGTTATCTGCTTGAAGGGCTGTGTCTCATCCCTCAGGGTGAGGCAGCCTCCTCCACTGACCCCGGAGCTCCTTCTCCCTCGCACCCAAGTTCCTCCTTTCTGCAGCAGTTCTCCTTTGCTTGAGGCTGAAGACCAACCAGGTGCTGGTGGTTTCCTCACCTGCTGTGCGGGCTGGTACCAGCATCACCTTCCTCTCACACCCACTGCCCAAGGCCCAGGACCCATGAGGCTGTGAAGGCCAGTGTCCTAGGGGTGGGTGGAGCCTCTGTGCATTCAGCAAAGGGACACCTTATTCCCAGAGGCTACAGTGCTGAGTCACGGGCCTGCTTTCCTGTAGACCACCTTGATGTGGGATTCTGTTAGTCAGGTGCACCCTTTGTATGTCTGACCAGCAATTGTCACACTCCACATTGTGCCCAGATCTGTCTTCCCCTCCCTGGCCCCAGGACTACAAGCTCACGGCTGGTCTACCCTGCTCCAGGAAGGTGTCCTGAGATCCAGCATCTCAGCCCCATCTTGGGCGGTGTTGCCTCGACCTGTGGTATGGAGGAAGACTGGGGCAGGGGTGAGGGGTCCACAAAGGAGCAGCCTGGGTCAAACTGTGTTGTGGTTAATCCCTCTCAGTTCAGTTCTGCCAGGGCTCTGGAGAAGTCTTCTCTGCTTGCTGCTCTGTGGTGCCTCCTGAGCCATTGTCTTTGGGTGTTCTTCCAGTTTGCTCTGTATGTCCTGCTGGGTGGCATTGAGTCCGCCGAGTGGGCGATGCTTATGGATCCCTGATGCTTGTGGATGGGCTCTGTGCTTGTCCAGCCTGATGCCGGAGGACCCTTGGTCCTTTTGTTACACAGGAAGTGACGTGAAATTCCAGATGAACAAAGCAGCCATCTGAATGGGTGCTTTAGAATGATCCTCTGCTGATGGTTGAGGAGATGGGCAAAGTGACTCGGGGAGCAGGGAGCCCTTCTGGACATCTGAACCTGTTGCTTTCTAACATTGTGTCATTGAGGATCACACAGTCCTTTATTCTGCATATGGACGGCTCACTAGAAGCCCTTGAAGCATTTTCTGGATGCTCCCATTGCAAAGCTTTCTTTTTCTTTTCTTTTTTTAAACAAAAGCAGCAACAAAAAATTCCCATTATCTTCAGCAGCCGTAGCCTCTCCTTTGTCTCATCTCTGTTCTTTCTTTTTTATGGCCAAACTGAACACTTCTAAATGTTGTGTGCTCTGATTGTTGCTTCCGTTCCTAGTCTACCTGGCTAAAAGAAGCTTGTTTTTTCCACACCAGAGACTGAATGTGGGGTTGCCTTAGAATGTCCTCTAGCAGACTAATTATTCTGTAATCTTTAAACTCGGTCTCACAGAGCCTCAGGGCATGGACGAACTGTGGGCGGGCATCTGTTCATGCAGGTGGCGAGCACCCTGTGCCACAGCCATGAGGAGGGCATCGCGCACCGAGACCTGAAGGCGGCCAACATCCTGGTGGGTGCCAGAGGCAGCATCAAGCTCTGTGACTTCGGCCTGGCTTGCAGGTTCATGGCCGGAAGAAGTTCAACCCCATCTGTGGCACCCTTCTATACTGGGCCCCTGTACAGTTCCAGTAACAAATGAGGGCCCGTGGTGGACACCTGGGGCCTGGATGTCCTCCTGTTTCTCATGGTCACGGTGCTTCCCGTTTCACGGGACCACCATCGTGGAGCTGAGGAAACAAGACCTCCAGGCAAGCTACCACATCCCCTCCCACGTGTCGGCCAAGGTGCAAAGCCTCATCTCCCAGATGCTGACCGTGGAGCCCACGCAGAGGCCCACGGTATGCCCAGTAATGGGGCACCCTGTGGCTGAGCCAGGGTGAGGAGTCCTTGCCTAGTCCTTCCCCCAAGCCGCTCTCCAGGCATCCAGACCCCTCGATATTGATGGCTGTGTCTGAACTGGGTTTCTGCCCAGGTGATACCTGGGTATCTTTGACAAGCTGAAGGTTTGACAAGGCCATGGAGACGTATTGCCTGCTCCAGATGCAGAAAACTTGGGGTGAGGGCTTCACAGTCTACCTGAAGCCTGCGCAGCTGGAGGTGGGGCCTTGCCCATCCCGGGAGGTCCTGCCCATCCCGGGAGACCCTTCCAGCTTCCCTGGCCTGCATTCCATCCCAAGGAGGAATGCAGGCCAGCCTGCCCTTTGCTCCTTTCCCCTCTTCCCCCGAGAGTGTCAGCTGTCCCAGGAGGACAAGGTGTCAGGGTGGAGGGGCAGCAGAACAGCCAGCCTGCCTGCCCGTCCCCTCTGTGGCCTGCTGGCAAGAGTCCCTGCTCCCAGCCATTCGTCCCTTCAGTTTGGCTGCTGGAAGAGCAGCAGCGGGAGGAGGCAGAGAGCCAGCCCTTCCTGGTCGTGTCATAAGAACCCGGCTCCATCTCCACTGAGCTACCCCCAGGGTTTGCGCAGCTGGAAGGCAAGGGCTGGAGGGGAGTGCCCAGGAGGATTACCACCTGTCTCGCACATGTACATTGTTCCTGGGCACCAAACACAAGTGGCTCCAGTGCAGGGAGGCCAGAGAGGACCTGGACCAACAAACCAAGGGATGCCAACCAATGGAGGGCCAGCGCACTGAAGGTTCAGGAACAAAGTGGCACCATGGAAGCGCATGGCTGAGCCGCCAGCCAAGGCAAGTAGGTGGGCCCATGTGGCCTTGTGCTTCACACACACTTCCACTGACATCCTTTCCACAGGACATCTGTGGGCTGCAGTGATGTTTAGGTCAGTCTGTGTGCCATGGGCCTTTAGCTCTTGCTAATTCACATATCTGTCTCCCTGGTCCACACAGGGTCTCGTGTACGTGGGGCAGCTGCTGAGGGAGATGTGCAACCTGCCGTGGCTGCCTTCACATGCCCCCGTCAGGAGGACACCTGAAGCCCCCTGAACACCGGGGGCCCCTCATCCCATCACCTGGAAGAGACATCAGATGCTTTGCTGGACACTTCCCCCTGTCCTGCTCTGCAGTGCTGCTCACATAGCTCTGGTGGTAGTGATGCTTCCTAGTAAATAAATTGTTACTTTCTGTTTCTAACTGGATGTTTTACAATCATTTTGTTGCTTTAGTGATGATCAGATATTTCATTCTTTTGCATTGTCCTTGAATGTCGGAGCTGTTAGCAGCAGTGCCTTGGAGTGAATACAGGTGTGGCGGCCACGGGGCCTTTACTTGCGTGGACTCTTCCACCCTGCCCTGGGATAAGTGTGTAGGACGGCACTGTTGCAGATCATCATTTCACAGTAGATGCTAAGAAGCCGTAAAATGTCCCTCGCTGGCCCCCACCCTCCTGCACCCATTTGGAATCTTGTTCTTGTTCTTCTTCCAGGTCCCTGGCCTGTCGTCTCCTCCTGCCTGACAACCTGTGGTGGGGATGGATTTCCAACAGACCTTTGCCTGCAAATCAAATGACCAGCACCTCTGGCCTGTGATTTTCAGCTGATCCCAGAATGGGGAGTCTCCCCATGTCATTGATGTGATGCACAGAGTTCCATGCAGCCGGAACTCTGGCAGGGAGTGGCTGGGAGTGGGAGGGCCCATTAGATGAGATGTGGTGCCCTCTGTCTCCCAGTGGCAATGTCCTTTTCTTCCTTGGAGCACTGGGTCTCACCGTGACCAGTACCCTAGAGACCTGATGTACAGGCAGGGCACGTGGATTTTGGCTCATGGATGCAGACGTTTCAGCCCATGCTTGGCCCTTTGTCTTTGGCTTGTGGTGGCACAGCTATTTCAGCAGGAGCTGCTCACCTCATGGTGGCTGGGAAATGGAGGGAGACAGAGGTTTCAGGACCACGTCCTCTTCAGGGGCATGCCTCCAGTGCCTTCTTCGTCCCCTAGGCCCCATCTCCCGGAAGCACCTTAACCACAGGGGCCTTGGGGGACAGTTGAGATCCAAACTAGAGCAAGCTGACCTGCTGCCGGGTGTCTGGGCAGGAAGTGTCCAAGCCGATGGACCGTGAGCTTGCAGTTTGGGGGAATGCCCTCTGCTTCTAGGTCCTTCTGGAGAGGAACAGAACCACTTCTCACTTGCATTTGATTTCAAGCCCCCCAGGGCAGCATGGTGCAATTGTTCCACCCACATCACCGCTGTCTTTTTATTGGATTATAAAAAATCTTTTTCTATCACAGATGTAAGCATTTCTTCTAGTACATGTTTTGTAAAAGCCGTGCCCCTCTGTGGTTTGTTGTAGGTTTTTAGTGTTAATCTACCGAAAGCATTTTCTTTATACTTACTGCATTCTTCAGGAATGAGACACTCTGGCTTGTGCAGATCCCTGCATCCCCATCACATGGCTCCCTCTGAAGGACTCCAGATGCAGATCTCTGCATCCCCATCACATGGCTCCCACTGTAGGACTCCAGATGCAGATCTCTGCATCCCCATCATGTGGCTCCCTCTGAAGGACTCCAGACGCAGATTCCTGCATCCCCATCACTCAGCAACCACTGGAGGACTCCAGATGCCTGCTGGGCTTCCAGTACAGCCTCAGTTGCTCACTCTGACCTCACTTGTTTGTTCTTTGAGCATCAGATTTTCCCTTTAAGTTGGGGAAATGGGCTGCTACCTGGAAATGACTGATCCCTTGGGGATTCCTGGGAGTAACCTGAGTGAGCCAGCCTGCAGCAGATTCAGGAGAGGCATTGCTTGAATCCACCATGTTGCCAGATTAGAGTCCTGCGGACATGTGGAAGTTCACCCCAGAAGCTAGCCTAAATCCATGCTCTTGCAGCTCCAGGGGTCTGCATTTAGCAGCCACTTGTAGGACAGGGACAGAAAACCAAAACCAAATTCATAGACAAGCAAGCCTAGAGAGCAGGGAGAAGCTTTCAGAAACTAGGAAGTCCAGTGGCATGTGCCCTCAGGCAGGGGTGACTGGTGCTGGATGATGTCAGCGGGAATTGTCCCGACCTGCTTACTTCACCCCTGCACTGCTGTGGTTCACTGAGGGCGAAGCCTTCAGGGTGGCAGGATGGCCATCAACGTCTCCCTGTTTTTTATTTTAGCCATTTGGACAGGTGTGGATGAAGTGAGATACTTTCTGTGTGACGCTTGAAATTGAACCCACAGGTGTTCTACCCCTGTGCTAATCTCCAGCCCATTTTTGTGTGTTTTGGGGGGCAGCGTTTCTCTAAGCTCTCCAGCCTGGTCTGTGATCCTTCTGCCTTAGCCTCCTGAGCTGTTGGGATTAAAGCCATGCACCACTGTGTCTGGCAGTTGTTCTTCAGGCTTGGAAGTTCTGCTAAGTGCTCAAGCTTCCTGATCATGTCTGGCTGCTCACAGCACCACCAAGGCATGCTTGATTCCTGCCCCTTCTTGCCTTTCCTCTGACATTCGCATCACTACCTGCATTATCCATCTGCCCTGCATGGAGTATACTTTCTCCTCTAGCGTCTGATCACACGGAGCCGGAGCACGATTGTCTTAGATTCCTGCCTTGGTCTCTCCCACACCCCTGCCGTCCCTGAGTCTGCTCTGATGCTGCTTCTTCCACCTTGGCTTGCCTTTTGGCGTCCCTCGTAGCCGCATGACTCCGGGGTAAAGGAGCGGAGGCAACGAGGCGTTCAGCAGCATGCTCGTGAGGGAGAGGCACTCTGCGCTGCAGGGTGGCTGTCTCGGCATTCATGCATCTGTGTCCCCAGGTTTGCCTTTTGCCAGAGCGCCTCAGTTTTCTCTGTCCCTCAAGTGGGAAGGATTGAGAGGCTGCAGCTGGGCATTTCCTTCTCCCAGGCTACTTTCCTGAAGAAACCCAGTTAGGCAGGGTCTGGCAAAACAGTTTCTCCAGATTGCAGACCCCACTGAGAAGCAGAGTGCTAGGGCTGTTTAAAAGTGGCCATTCCTCTGCTCTGCAGGAAGCAGGAAGGGATTTCTCTGCACTTTTCAGCGTGATGCCCTGGTACATTCCCGGAGATGACCCACAAGGGTGGCTGTGGGGCTGCCCCTGAGCAAGCAGCCTGGAGGTTTTAACTCTTGAGACTCCAAGGACAGAGGCTTTACAGGGACCCTTGTCACCAAAGGGACCGGCTCGTCCCAAGGGTCCCTGCAGAAAGAGGATGAGGCCTGTATTCAATGACTTCATCACACAGGGAAGAAAGAGTGGCAGACTTGTGCAGAGTCCAGACCCGCCCCCATGAAGCAGCTTCGTCACCATGCAGATACCCCTCATCAGGAGAGTGCCACCACCAATGGCCTTGTCCTAGAGAAGTCTCTACGGAGGCATGGACTGCATGCCTGGGAGGGAATGCAAACCACAGCATGGACTCATGTGGCATCAAGTTGCTGAGAGGATGAGCAGGCAGACAGCATGAAGAGGATGTTAGAAGTGGGCATCTCAGGACAGGAATCGAATCAGCTCCCCAGGTGGCTCCCTGGCACCTCTGGTCTGAAAGCCTCTGGTCTCCCCGACTTCCTGTCAGGTCTTCCTTCAGTGCAGACTCTGGAATGCAGCGTGGCAGTGCACAGGGAGGAGCTTGGAGCCGGGGTCCCTCCTCCTGAGGCTGCTGCATAAACACCCGAGGTGGGCCCCCTGGTTCCTGCAGTGCTATTTACCATCAAAGCAGCCCAGGCCCACCGGTGGGAAAGGGTGGTGAGTGTGGCACTCTCTGCACTGATGGTGCCACTGTGAATGCAGCTTTACTATGGCACGAAGAGTTTGAAGATTTACAGTAAGAGGGATTTTCCAGGGCATCTGCAGGGATGGTGATGAGCAAGACAGTTGGTGGCTGCCGCCCTGGAGGTGCCATTCTGCTGGGAAGATGACAATAAGCAAGCAGACGGGCAGGACGATTTCAGATGGCCACGTGCTTGCAGGATAACAGGGTACCTTGGTAGAGAGACCTCTGTGGTCTTAAGCACGCGTTTGCAGGAGGGATGCAGTACCTCCCTGACCCAGGAGGTGGCGTCTGCAGTGAGCAGTGCCTCAGGAGAGGGAAGCAGGGAAACCCCGGGCAGGGCAGGTCTCTCAGCTGGAGTGAGCAGCAGCTGCAGGTGCCGGAGTCAGGTGCTTGGCTCTGTCAGGGGCGGAATGGAAGCCTGAGGCAGCAGCAGGCGCCAGGGATTGGAACCCTGAGTTGCTGCAGGAAGGAGCAGGCGTGAGCTCAGGGCTGGTGGCTGGGCATGGGATCTGGATGTGTTCTCAGGGCAGAGGGGTCTAGGGTGCACGGAGAGAAGCCCGCCTTGGTCTAGAGGCTGCAGGAGGACTCAGGGAGAAGGCATCAGGGACACCACCTGATCCAGGTCCAATACACAGGCTGGCAGACAGCAAGGTCAACTGCAGCAGCA
Organism: Aplodontia rufa; assembly: GCA_004027875.1. Lineage (NCBI taxonomy): Eukaryota > Metazoa > Chordata > Mammalia > Rodentia > Aplodontiidae > Aplodontia > Aplodontia rufa. Next base: position 70,056 of record PVKS010004157.1, read on the forward strand.
GCAGAGAGGACGCACAGCCTGCAGGAGAACACGGAAAAAGGGACAGCAACCATCTCCAGGTGTGGGGTTATGCGAGCTGTTTCCTCCTGCGTCTGTGTGTTTCAGCACACAAGACGGCACTCGGCACTCCACTGCAGGTGACGGTCCCCTCTTGCTAATTTGAGGGTTGTTCCTGGGTGCTAGGAGGGAGATTACAGCACACAGGGGCTCAAGCTTGGATCCCCACACTGGAAACCCCAGACCGGGATCTTGCCCCCAACCCATCTCAGACTGTGCCAAGGCCTCTGGGGGCGTCCTGGGGAAGGCTTGACTGTCCTCGTGCTAAGGTGATTAGACGCACTGTGGATACGCCATGTACCAGGCCACAGTGCCCTTCCCGCCCTGCGCTCCACCCACTAGCTCTGCCCTTCGCCTGGTAGAGCCCCTTGGCCACCTAGGAGAGGTGTGCAGATGTCGCCCACAGGAGCAGCCTTCGGCACTGCTGGCTACGGAGTCCTCGCTGGTAGAACTGGGCGTGGTGTTCCACACTGTTTTTCTGGGCTCCCTGGTTGATTGAGGTCCTGTTGCTCGCATCAGAGGCCTCCTAGGCATGGTGGGCAGCTGATGACAGGATGACCAGTAGCATGAGCTGCCTTCTCCTCTTCTCAGCTCCCTCTGCCTTCAAAGGCGATCCTTACCCCCAGGGCAGCACCAGCAGCAGTGTGAACTGCAGAATCCAGGTCGAAGGGGACAGTCCTGTGGCTTTGGGTTCGCAGATATGAGGGCCGCTTCTGTGACAATGCTCATGTGTTTAATCAGCCAACAAGAACAAATTGAGAGGAGCAGTTTGTTTAGACAGCTCATGGCTTCAGAGGTCTTAATCCACACAAGGGGGGCTCTGTTCCTCAGGGCTCAGGGTAAGACTTAGCATCATGGAGGAAGAGTGGGGCAGAGAGAAGCTGCTCAAGGCCTGGCTCCAGGAAGCTGAGAGGGAGACTCCGCTAGCCAGACACAAAATATATACCCTGAAGGCACACCCCCAGTGACCCAGCTCCTCCAGCCACCCCCACACACCTTCCCTTACCACTCAGGTAATCCCAAGTAGGGTTAAGGCTTTCACCACCTGCTCACTTCTCCTATAAGCTTTCCTGCCTTGTGTGATGCAGGAGCTTTTGGGGACATCTGGTATCCAAACCATCACAGCATTTTACCCTCAGTTTGGGAAGTCACCTGTTCCTGTTCCTGTTAATCTACAGGAAACCAGGGCTCCAGGATGCCTCAAACCCTGTGCTGCCTCAGCCTGTGCTCACCGCCCCTGGGAGCACCATGAAGCATGTGTGCACACACACACAAGCACATCCTTACACCTATGCACACCCAAATGGGGGCACACGCATATGCACATTCATCCACCCATGCACACATGGATACCAGCGTACTCACAGCCAGATGTGAACATTGCCACAAGGCACACAGGTGCACACCTACGCAGGTACACGATGATCACATGTACACAACACACATACATGTACACATGTGCACAAAACCCACATGCACACCTATGGACACACACATACACACATTTATACATAGGCAGATATGCTCACGCCCATGCACACACGTACAGGCAAATGCAGCATGCTCACCTGTACATGCACACACTAAATAGAGCACACAGGCGCACAGGCTTCCCGTCACTCTCATGCACGCAGCCGTCCTCCCCTCCAGGGTCTGCCAGCTCTCTGCCTCTTCTCATCTCAATACGCCGCTCCTTCTGCGTGAGCACCAGCAGTGTTTGACCTTGGGGTTCTGGGCTTCCTTGGAATGTGACATCCTTGTTTTGCAAGAGGTTCTGCATGTTATTAGCAGCATATGAGCTGAGAGCCACTTGGTCACAACTTCCCACAACAGACCAGGTCAGTACCGGGCCCAGAGTGTGAGAATGCCACAGCTGCTCCTGGGGCCACCCATTCTCCTTCTAAACCCTTCTGCTTTGGTGCAGGTGCCTCGCAGCCTGGGAGGGAGCAGGATCACATTCTGCAATGGCCGCTGCAGGCCAATGGCTGGAGAAGCTGCGCTATTGTCTAGCAGCTCTGTGCCAGGCTGCATTGCCTCCTCCCTGCTCTCAGGGCTGAGTGTTGCTGCCACTCCTCATCCTCAACTGAGGAAGCAGTCACAGAGCTCAAGTGACTTCTGAGGCCACTTGGAACCCTAGGAAGGGTGGAGCTGGGCTGCACTGGGGAGAGACAGTTGGCTCAGGTCTGTGCAGTTCGCTGGCTTTCCTGACCTTTCTACACCCCAGGCTGCTGGAGCTCCTGGCCCGGCTGCCAGTGCTCTGCCTGAGCTACTTCTCCAGGAGCCTGTGCCTGGTGTGAGCAGAAGGGCAGCAGACAGACAGGGAGCGAGTAGAGCCAGGAAGCAGCATGAAGTGTGATATGGCCGGATGCGAGTGTCCCCCAAGCTCCTGTGTTAGTGCAGGAATGTTCAGAGGTCAAGCGACTGGATCATGGCAGCTCTAACCTCATCAGTCCCTCCCAGGTGAATGGACTGACTGGGTGGCAACGGCAGCCAGGTGGGGTGTGGCTGGGGGAGGTAGGTCTCTTGGATGTGCCCTGGCATAGATGCATCTTCCCTGTGGCCCCTTTCCACTCTGCTTCCTGGCTGCTGTGAGGGGACAGTCTTCCTCAGCTCGGCCCTTTGGCCATGAAGTGCTGCCTGGAGCACTGGGGTTGGCTGTCATGGACTGAGACCTCTGAATCCAGGATCAATGCTTACACTCTCTCCTCTACTTTGTTCCCGTGGGGTAGCTTGGTCCCCATGATGCAGAACCTCACTAAACATTGTGAGGGCTATGGGAAGAACTTCATGTTAGTCACCTGTGGTCAGGTGACCTCTAATGTCCAGTTGAGACAGGAAATGTCTACTGGCTGAGTCTGGGAGCGGAACCCAGAGCCAGCATCATCTCTGAAGGAGCAGAGGGAGCTCATCAAGGCCTGCCCAGCCTTTCCAGATAGGCCTGGGAGTGACTGCACTAGGCTATGGGGCTAAGAGGGGACTGCACCCAGAGCTGCCGTGGAGCATCCTGCCTCAAGTGTCCCTATGGGGTTTGCAGGATCTGACCCCAGGCCAGGGCTGGTTTCCAACATATAGGGGCTGTGTGGGTTTCAGCAACACCTAAATCACTTCCTCAGCCCAGCCCAGCACTGTAAACTCGACCTTGGGGTTGGGCCTGTGGGGGTCCATGTCATGATGGGTCAGGGAACTTGTGTTTCTCAGTGAGGACACAGAGAAAATGGGGGGAACAGGAACGCCCTTTGCCTCTTGCAGACCAGGAGCCTATGAGCAGTGAGCCTTAGTGGTTCTGCCTCCAGGGCTCTGGTGTAGTGGCAGTAACAGTGTCATTGGGGCTGTGACAGTGCAGAGCTGGGAAACCTGAGCTCACTCACGAGGCAGCTCACAGCCCAGGGCAGCTGGCTTCCCCAGCAAGAGCGATTGATGAAGATGGAGATCGAGGTGCACAGTCAGCCCCTGCCTGCTTCCTCTTCTGTCTTGGCAATGATCAAAAGAAAACAACCAAAAATCAGCCGGAGTCACCTGTTCCACTAGTCCGTGGCTGTAGCCTTTCTTTCAGTTTCCTGGGAATGGTTTCAAAGAGTCTACCATTGTCAGGGGCTTGTGCACATCTTGTTCCCTGGGCTCCTGGGCCAAGGAAACACCCCAGGTGTGTTGGCCCTGGCCACGTCACATGGTTGTCTCAGTGCACACTGGGCAGGGAGTCCAGTGTTTGTCCTGAAACAAAGGCCGACACTCAGGTCCACAAGACACACTTGCTTGGAAGTACCAGAGTCCCCTTTATTCAATGGTGTATTTTCTGCAGTTTAGTCACCTCTGATCCACCACATTCCAAAAATCTTAAATGAAAGATTTCAGAAAAAGCAGTTTATACGTTTTAAATTGCATGGTGAGTAATAAATCTACTGCCATTCCTCTCTACCCCTCTTCAGAGATCTTTCCATGTGTTTCCTTCTCTGAGTTCCTGATGTTTTTCAGGTCAACAGGAAGGTCTCTCACAAAGTCACATCTAGTGGTGACCAAGATCCTTGACATTCTTTTACCTGTGGGTTGGTTGGAATGTGTGTGTCCCTCCAACATTCCTGTTGAAGCTTTGATCGTAGTGCAGCAGTATGGAGAAGTGGGGACTCAGGAGGGGATCAGACATGAGGTTCTGACTTCCTGGATGGGAAGTGTGCCATCCTAGGGCAGCCGTTGTCTAGCATGCACAAGGCTCCATTTCCACCCCCAACATCAACAACATGCACACACCAAGTCCATTTAGAATGCTGAGCAACTCAGCAAGACTCTGTCTCAGAATTTAAAAAAAGGGCTGGGATGTGGCTCAGTAATTAAGCACCCCTGGGTTCAATCCCCAGTACCAAGGGAAAAAAATGTGGCCAAGGAACAAGGAATGCATGTCAAGAAATAAACAGCAAACTCAACTTGGGGGAACCAGGCCACGTGACCAGGCCATGAAGATGTACGGTGAGTCATTTAAGGTGATCTCAAAACTTCACAGGGTACTGAGGGTTCAGAGGAAAGGATGCTAGGGATAGGGCGGAGGGACACCCACCACTTGCAAACCAGGCAGAAACATGCAGCTCCAGCAGTGCAGCTGCCATGGCTGTAAAGCAAGGCTCTTCTTGAAGGAGGAGAGGAGCCCAACGCAATCAGATGGCGAAGAAGAAGAGCCGGCAAATGACTCATAAAAATGCCCCTTGGAAAGGAAAGTGAGCAGAAGCAGAGACGCTTCCACATGAAATGAGCGCTACTTGGTCAGGGTTTGGCCCTGCCTACGGTGTCTTGAGACCCGTCAAGTCACAGTCACACGGGAACTGCACATTCTGCTCCAGCATGGCCCACTCCATTGGGACAGGCAGGTCAGGCAGATGGCCAGTGTGTGTGTGTGTGTGTGTGTGTGAATGAGTGCGTGAGTACATGTGTGTGCATGTGTGTGTGGGTATGAGTGTGTGCGTGCATGTGTGTAAGTGTGTTTGCATGTGCGTGTGTGCATGCGTGCGTGAGTGAGAGTGTGATTGTGTGTGGTGTGTGAGTGTGAATGTGTGTGCATGTGTGTGAGAGTATGTGTGCATGCATGTGTGTGAGTGTGTGAGAGTGAGCGTGCACGTGTGATGTGTGTGCGCGCATGTGTGTTTGGTGTGTGTTTGCGTGCGTGTGTGTGGTGTGTGTGTGAGCGAGAACAATGTGCAGCTGCCCACAGCTTAGCAGAGGACTTCTCCAACCCCAGCCTCCCCACCCCAGTTCTTCGTCCGTCTGCCTGCAGGCCCTTGCTGGGCTCCTGCACCGTGGCGCGCAGGCCTGTGTGGACCTAGTAAACACTACCTGCTTCCTGGCTGCAGGTGCTGCAGAAATGGACAGAGACTGAGCAGAGTGTTAGGTGCAGTGGGGAGGGAGGAGGACAAGAGCGTGCTGGGTACAGTGACTCCTGAGCCCTTTCGAGGACTTTCGCGTCCTTCTTCTGCATTCTCAAGTTCTACAAGAAGTGTTGTCCTTTATGACTGGGCTGTGATTGCTGTCCCTTGGCGTCCGGTGTGGGGAGGAGAAAGTCTGAGAATCGTAAAGGCCTGGACTGGAAGCTGAAGTGTTCCCTTGGTGGCTGAGTGACCCTGGGCACACACCATTTGTCTTGGTTTCCCTGTGTGTAGGTGTTGCAAAGATGGCGCATTCCCAGGGGACCGTCCAGGGTCATATGTGCTCATGCTGCATGTTGGTACTGTGATAGAAGAGAAGGCACAGAGGACTTGCCCAAAGTCACAGAATATTTAGGCAGAGCTCCTCTCTCAGCCTATCCCTGAGGCCCTCCGTATTCAGAGGCAGCTGTGGTTAATGATGTGCCACAGCCCCCGGTGGCTCTGGTGTCTGCCTTAGGTCTTTCTCTAACACCGTGAAAGTGACCCCACTTCCACCAGGAAAACCGTAGGCAGGGTGGGAAGGGGGCTGATACAGCCCAGAGATAATCTGCAGCTGGTGAAGGCCAGAAACAACCCAGACCCCTCCTCCTAGCTCCTCCAACGTTCCCAGCGTGATGGAGCCCACTTGCCCAAGCTGTAACCAGCACATTCTGCACCTGTTGTTGTCTTTTGTCCCCTTCTCTGTCTTACTCCCCCGACTCCCTTCTCCTGATCCCTGGAGATCCCAAAACCACCTATGCTCAAGTTCTTGTTTCAGGCGGGCTTTGGGGAATCCCAAGCAGGACACACTTTGGCTTCTCTGTCGTAGGTGAGGCACCTACGCTGCTTTGCATTCTGCCTTCTGTTCCCAGAGCTGGGAGTATCTAACCCCCACAGAGCTTATGACCAGGGTATCCATTTACTGAGCAGGTTCAATGTCTCAGGCAACACGCAGAGGGAGAATCAAAACAAGTCCAATGCGACAACAATGAGAAAAAGACCTCTCCCCTGGGCAGTGGTGTGAGCTAGTCAGTCAGTCGGGGCAAGCATTTCCATCCTGCCACGCCTGATGAGGAAGGTGCTGTCTGGATGGCTCCTAGGGCAGACCCCCCTGAGCGAGCTTTCGGAAACGCAGAGGTGGGCGCAGTGTGAATTGCAGAGATTAGGGAGAGGTGATGGGCGAGTCTGGGAAGGAAGAGTGGGCCCGGCTGGGAGTCGGCAAGGAGCAGGGACTGTGCTTGGGGAGGGCTGATGAATGCCAGGTCCAGGCAGGTCCACTGCTGATGCTGGACTTAGTTTCCCCTTGCTGCCCCCACCTAGATAGGCCTGGGCCGCCCAGGGGCTGTGCTAGGCTGCTCTTGAGATGTTCCACATTCCTTCAGCAGGGTGCAGAGGAGACAGGACCCAGTTCAGAGGAAACTGGAAGTCACGGGAGGAAGAAGCTCCCGGAAGCCAAGCAACATCCCACCTGCGTTCCCAGTGCAGAGGCAGGGTGGTTGAGCCAGGGTTGTTGTTCTTTTTTTTAATATAAGGGAAAGTGACTTAGCTGAGTTTCAGGGCTTGGGGACACCAAGTGATTGGATTATGGAGTCAGCATCTCATTTGATTTTCAGTGTCTAGGGGGCGTTCCCCATGGGACGGATGAAGCGGTTGAGGCTCAGGGGTGAAGGTCACTGCTGCAAGGTCTCAAAGGCAGGGTTCGAGCCCCAGTCTGACTCCAGGATTTCCCATGACAGGCCTGTTCCATGTGGCTGGGTGAGAAGGAAATGGACTCTCTTCTCACCCAGACCCACCATCCACCTCTGGAGAACGCCTTGTAAAAACCCTGGTTTAAAATGTTTTCACACTGGCCGAGAGTGTGAGATGAAATGCCCGGAGGTCCATCACACGAGGTCTTCCCTCTCTTCTCCCCTAACCATCAGAGAGGGAATCAGCCCCTCCTTCTGCGTTCTATTACCTCCAGATCCCACATGCCACGGCACACACGCACACAAGCACACACTCGCACAATCACACAGCCCACCCCCCACACAAGCACACGCAGTCCACTCAGACTGGGGACCCAGAAGCTGCCCAGGTGCACCTGGCTCTGCTCAGGTACGGGAGCCGGTGTTTGCTTGGACCCTCTGTGCAGGAACCAAAGGTCACATCACTGAAATGACTTTCTATAGCACTTGAATTGGGTTATAAAAGAGCAGTTTGGACTGTTCCTCCACGCACATGTCCCCTACAACAAGACAGCTCCATGTCTTCAAGGTAAGTATTCCATGTCACGTGGCAGGAGAAAGCATGCATCCATGCCTCCACTCACTAAGAAGCACTTCTGAGCCCCTCTGGGCGCCAAGCACTGTTCTAGGCTCTGGGGATGAAATCTGACCACATAATTTCTGCACTTGTGAAGTCATGGGAAGGACAGAAACAATCAGCACAAGAATAAACAGGGTGCGTAGTGTGTTCAAAGGTGAGGGATGAGCCAGGGCAGGGTGGTGCACTGGGTCTCCAGCGAGCACTCTTGGAGAAGCCACTGCTGGGTGTCAGTGTTTAGAGTACACAGAGGAACCAACTAGGAAGCCAGGCACTGTGCTGACACTCGGGCTGGAAGCCTGCCTGCGTCTGAAATTCCACAAGGAGGCAGTGTGCCCTAGCAATGGCCCCTTGGTGACGGTTTTGCTTCCAGCGGCAGTGGAGGTGCCCAAGGAGTCTGCCCTTGGCCTGGGAGCTTGCACGGGCCTCCCTTCCCCATTTCAGGACTGGATGCGGCTGCACGGCTCTCTGTGACAGTGACAGCCTGTTGAGGACTGGCCCTGTGCCCCATGCTGGGAGTGTGACTTCATTTCACCTCCCTCCAATCTCTGAGCTCCGTCTGGTGGTGGTCACTATTTTTCAGATGAGGCTCAGAATTACATCACAAGGGAAGGTGAGACCCAGGGTTTGCCAGAAATCCTGAAAAATCATTGGACCCTGAGTTGATAGGAGGGAAAATTTTCAGGTGGGTTTGTGAAACCTGCTGCCCAGGCCCGGTGTGATTCAGTGATTGGAAAGGCACAATCTGGAAGACAGGGGACAGTGGGAGCCAGAGTCCCTTTGGTGGCCCCTTGCATAGCCCACAATTCCAGAAGCCATGGGAGGAGGCAGACTGTGGGTGGGGGGCCGCTGGCCGGCGGCAGGTGGATAATGCTGCCTGGGCTGCCGCCGGGTGAGGGTCAAGCCCGGTCTGCTTGAGACAGGAGGTGGTGCATTGGCCTTTAGTTGGATCGAGTTCCGCCTGGTTGCCCTCTCTATCGTTTTCTCTTGCTTTATATATGCAGTTCTTGAGCATTTATAAAGCTGTTTATTAAAACTGGAGTAGCTCTCAGAAGGCTCCCCAGCATCTCAGATGTGAAGACTAGAGGCTCCAAACCCGAGCATCCAGGAAAGGAAGCCCCGGCTGCGTGTGACATGGCAGAGAAGCAGAATGGGAGCCGGCGGAATGCAAAGCGTCCAGGCCCGTGGGCGCCTCACTCTGGAACAGCTTGCTCTGAGCATGGACTCAGTCCTGCGAGACACAGCCGTGTTCGAGATGAGCGTGAATCCATTCGTGAGAGCAGTGCCCTGGTGACCTTCCTCTCCACCTCCCCTTTCAGATCCCACCGTGGAAACACCTGTGCGCTGGGGTCACAGCTCTCAACATGTGAACCTGCGGCAAAGCTCTTGTCGTTGGGCACATTTTGTGCCTGTTGCTTTTACCCGAAGCCTAACATGCCAACCAGAGCAGTGCCAAGAGACCAGGCACTTCAAGACCGCTGGCGCCGCCGCCTCCTGTTCTCCCTCCACGCCCAGCACCCTTTGCAGCGCTGCCCGGCTTGCTCTGTATTTCTGAATCACACGCTGTCCCAGCAGATTCTGAGCTCCGCTTTGTGGGTGATGGGATCTTACTTCTTCAAAGCGTCCCTCTGCAGTACGTTCGCTCCGGTCGCGCTGTGATTGAGTCAGGTTTTCACTAGCGAGGCACGAGGCTACACTGGCTCACATTTCCTCCTCCTCCTCCTCCGTGGATGACTGACACTGTTTGAGGTGTGAGTTTGCTTGGCAGAGGTAAAGCTTCCCTCCAGCCCTGGGTCCTGTCTGCAGGACGAGAGGTTGGGAGAGATGGGATTGACAGGGAGCAGCACTGTAGTGATGGGGTAGCCCCTGCCCGCTGAGCCCCAGCTTCCTGTGTGTAAATGAATAGTGAATTACTGGAACAGCACTACCCGAGATTTACAGAACATCTCCAGCTGTTTGCAAAAGCTGCCTCTCCCTGAGGATCAGCTGGAGGAAGCTCTTTTTTAATTATCTTAAATTATTAAGATTATCATGTACTAGTGAGCGATCTCTTCCTGTTGGACTCTCAGAAGTGCTTAGTGATACTTAGAGAGTAATCTGCTCCAGCTTTATAAATAACCCGGTACTGCCCGAGAACCTTTTTAAAACCCCCCCCAGGAACAGGCTGCTAACATAACTGAAACCAATGTGCACACAACTCCCAGCCGGGCAGTGCATCTCCACCCACTCCACAAAATTAGTATCATGATGCTCAACTCTTCAGGCTGGTGGGGCCAACTGGTGATGGTGGCCACTGCTGAACACCAGGCTATTCCGAGCGCTTTGTGTTTATCAGCTCATTATCCTACAACTCCATGAGGCCTATAAACGGGGAGATCGAAGCATAGAGAGGTTAAGAAACTTGTCGTGGTCACACAGCCATCAAGCAGCACCCCTGGGATCCGACTCTTACGGCTTGTCTCTGCGGAGCTCATGCCCAAGGAAACAAGAAGGAGGGCAGACAGGTAAAGACGGTGTGTAATAGAGCCGAGGGTGGCCAGAGGTGGTGGAACAGGAAAGAAGAGTGAGACAGCAGCTCTCAGTTGGGCTGGGTGGTAGAGGTCTCAGGAAAGTGGAAAGGCGGAAGGAACAGTGTTCTAAAGACCGGGGAAGGACTGGAGGGCTGGGTGCCCACCCCCCATGTCTTAAGGGTTCATTAGCATGGGCTGTCAGGGCCCTGAGCAGGGAGTGTGGGGTTAAGGGGGTATCTGAGGAAGCTGCAGCCAGGCAATTGGACCCGGTGCCCTGGCCACACCCATGCTTTCTCTGCCCCACCACTGGGAGGGAGGTGGAGCCTCTGACTCAAGGAGCTGTCCAGAGTTTTCAGTGGGAAAAACTGACCGGTGGACCAGATGCTGAAAGTGCCTCCTTGTGCATTTCACCTCTCAAGACCCCAGGACCTTTGAACAACCCAAGGAGTGGAACTGAACATCTGGTGGTCAGGCTTGAGGGGTTAGAAGCGGGATTTACTTCTTAAAGGAAGAAACAGAGTACAAGTGAAACAAGACTGGCTATGCGTTAATGATTCTTGAAGCTGGCGAGAAATATGTGGATGTTCACTATAGAGTCCACATGCTTCTGCCTCTGTTCATGCTAAAAATCTTTTAAAAGATTCATGTAGGCTGGGCACCGAGATACACTCCTGTCATCCAGGTGACTCAGGAGGCTGAGGCAGGAGGATCGCAAGTTCAAAGCCAGCCTCAGCAACTTAGCAAGATGCTGTCTTAAAGTAGAAAATAAAAAATAAAGTCCCCCTGGGTTCAATCCCCAGGACAAAAAAATAAAAGAAACCCAAACACGTCTGCATGTACTTTTATTTCCTGCACAACTGAGATTGTGGTTGTACAGTCTGCCCTACAACAAAAGTCAAGAGGAATTTAATCAAGAGTTTTGAATGCTCAATTTTAAAAACAGGGGAACATGGGATCATTAAACACATCCGAGCACCTGCTTCCGGTGCTTATAGCACCCACAGCTCGCATAGGGCCTCCCATGATGGCAGGGGGTCTTGGGCCCCAGTTGCCATGGAAACATTCTGAAGTGATTGAATGGGAGTTGATTTAGAGGAGCACCCCTGTCTGCGATTCTCTCTCCTTTTCCCCACCTCAATTTCCTTGTCACATTTAAAGGCAAACATTTCAGAGTTCAGCCTCGTATGCAGAGGTCCAGGGAACTGGGAAGCAGCAGGCCTGCCCTGGGAGTCCCTAGTCATCTGGCTGCCACTTTCCTCCATGGACTCAAGGGGGACCGGGGTGGGGGGCTCCTCAGTCTCCTACTCTGCGGAAGGAGTGCAAGAGGAATTCTGCCCATCAGAGCCCCTTCCGGGACTGCAGCAACCGGTGGCTGCGGTTTGGACTGCAAGCCTCCTCTCTCATTTTGCTAAATGTAGGAAGAGCTTTCTGTGTGTTTGGAAATGGTCATTGTGTGTGGCTGGCCTCTTCTTAGCTGCGTTTTCTTTTCTCGGGAAATCTTAGACGGTTTTGCCCATAGTTAAATGTAGCTTTTGAAAAACAGAAGCATGAAATGTCCCCCTCCAGTGAGCTCTTCTGTCCATCCCTCCTCCCATCACACATCCACTGTGCCACCTAAATGCAGGGAGGAGGGCAGGTGTCACTCTCTGGATCGTCCCGAGGGGTCCCAGCCTCTTTGTGCTTGTGAAGGAGAATTTGTGTTTAGCCGTTATTTTCTTGAAGGAAAGAGTGTTCCTTGAGCTTGGGATTGGATGGTGAGATGGACTTGTCATTGCTGAGTTGCATAGTCAGGTGAGAGCTGAATTTAATTTCTACTTCCTCCTTCGCCTCCTCCTCCTCTTTCGGCATCTTCTCTCCTTTTAAAATAAACCCACAATTTTCAGAAGGAACAAGGAATTTGCAATAATTATGCTTATCTTTAATGCTGTTAGGAATCCACAACAGTGAATTTGAAGAGAACTATATTATTGCATTTGGAGTTGTTTCACAGCTTGAATTCAAATGTTCGGAGCTGTAATAATCAGATTATCAGGGCCGTGATGTATGCATGAGTTAATCCATTTGAAAGATTAGAAATTTGAAAGCGCTACCAGCCTGGTGGTAACTATGGACAGGTGTGCGTGGCTGGAGGAGGTAGGTCACTGGAGGTGTGCCTTGGGTTTGTGTCCTGAATGTGGCTCCTCTCTCTCTGCTTCCCGGTGCTGTGTTCTGAGCTGCATTCCTCCACCATGGCCTCTGCCGCATCTTGGGCTCAGAGCAATGGGGTTGGCCAGCTGTGACTGAGCCCCTGAAACTGTGGCATCCAAATAAACTTTTCCTCCTCTAAGTATTTCTTATAGAGTATTTTGGTCACAGTGACAAGAAACTGCCTAACACAAGCTGAGCTGAATGCAGCCCCCCCTTGCAGAGGAAAGGGGTCCCTCCTGCCTGATTCCGGGGGTCATGTGTTCATCTGGAGTGGAGACCCAGGCTCACCTGTAGGCATGCTTGCTCATGGCACCGCACATCTGGGTTCACATCAACGAAGTTATAAAACACTCTTATTGTGCCACTTATTAAGCACATACTATGTGCTCTTCCAAAAGGTCCTGTATATCTCTCTCACTGTTTGGAATAGGCACCGTTGTTGCTCGTTTTATGGAGAAAGGAATGGCGCCATTGCGCACATCACAGGTGCACGGCTGATGTGGGATCGGGCCCTGCTACCAGCCCTCTGCAGCTCATTCTGGAATTCCCACCTGCGTGGAGGGCAGAGGGAGCCCAGGACTTGGAACCTCAGGCTCTCAGCTCCGAGGCTTGTGCTGCTGGTCTTCACTGTGCGCTTGTGGGCACGGTCCTCGAGCCCTAGAGCTAGGAGCCATAACAGGGGCCACATCCCAGGGGGTGGATTCAAGGGGTGGTTCTCCAAATGGCCACGCTATGGAAAGCTCACAAAGCCTCCTTCACCTCGTCAGGGGTGGTTCTCTGCTGCACCGGGTACTGGGTGATAAACGCTAACATGAATGAAATGAGGATCCTCAGGATTTGGGTGTGAGTTGGAAAGCAGCAGGCAAATGAAAGCAGGTAAAGTCAACTCAAGAATACGTTGCTTTAGTTCACTCGACTTGCTTAAGAAGCCATCCAACGGAACACACACACACATGCACACACACACGTATGCACACTAACACTCATACACACGCTCACACACTTACACCTGCACACACACATACGCTCTTATTCACACGCATGCACAATGCACACACACATGTGCTCTCACACACTCATACACACACACATGCTCACACACACACTCATAAACATACACATTCACACACATGCACAATGCACACACATGTACTCTCACACACTAACACACATGCTCACACACACTCATAAACACATACACATTCACACGCATGCACAATGCACACAC
>PVKS010004157.1:83828-96182 GCA_004027875.1 Aplodontia rufa
CATACACATTCACACGCATGCACAATGCACACACATGTACTCTCACACACTCATACACATGTACATGCTCACACACACACTCATAAACACATACACAGACATTCACACGCATGCACAATGCACACACATGTACTCTCACATACTCATACACACGCACATGCTCACACACACACTCATAAATACATACACAGACATTCACACGCATGCACAATGCACACATACATGTGCTCTCACACACTCATACACATGTACATGCTCACACACACTCATAAACATACACATTCACACACATGCACAATGCACACACATGTACTCTCACACACTAACACACATGCTCACACACACTCATAAACATGCACACATGTACACATGTACACACTCAACACACTCATACACACGCTCACACACACACACACACACACACACACGCTCTCCCTCTCTCTCCCATTCATGCCTCACACTGCCTGGACACTGCTCTGCATGTGATCCTCAAGTTGGAGCATGGCTGGTTTACCCAGCTTTCAGCGAGACCCGAGGCCTTCCTTGCAAATTGTCGCTGACATCACACTATCGGATGAATGTTTTAATTGATCCATCCCAGGCGCATCGTGGAGGTAAAAATGAAGAACTATATTTCTTCCTTTCTCACCTTTCGAGTGCAACTTTCACGTACAAATATAGCTGGAACTGTTGCAGTTGCTGTGATGACACACTCCTTCACCTGCGCTAAGATTAGAGCGTCTCGGAAGAGCTCTGTGCCCGCCACAAGGCCGTGGCCAGCCCCAGAGCCCCTCCTTGCTGACTCACCAGAGTCTGCTGAGTGCCCACTGTGTGCCGCAAGCGTGCCCGAGGCACAGTGTGCAGACACTCTTACCCAGGGACCCCGAGGTGCCGTTGGCGGTAGAGGCTGAGGCCGTTTTACCACCCTTCTACACGGAAACTACTGGAACTCCACTTGGGGATTGTGGAGGGCTTCTCATCATTGCAGGGGCAGAAGTGAGGACATAGGCGCAGATCCTGGAATTCCAAAATGCTGGCTCTTGCAAGGCCTTATCCAGACCCCAGTGTCAACTCTGTCAGCATTTCTTTCGTCCTACCTCCTCACGCTCCGGCTTGCTCTCAATCCCAGGCCACCAAGGACACCAAGGTACACACTTCCTCTGTTCAGAAGCAAAGTGACTTCCAAGCCTCAGGGCTCAGGAGCCCAGCCTGATTTGTATGCTTAGCCCTGAGCCAAGCCACTGTGGCCAGAGGCCAGGTTCCATTGCACAGATGTTACTGCGGGAACCGTGGCCACACGGGTCAGGGAGCTGGCACTGTGCCGGGAAGGAAAGGACCATGTCAAAAGCCAAAATGTGATCCCTGTGTTAACAATAGGGTTGTATCAGCAGCAACGCTGGGCTGCAGACAGCATCCACCAAGTCAGGGGCAGAGGCTTAGGTAAGGATCACACAGTTAACCTCGGGTCACACCTTGGGGGAGGCAGCACCTTAAACATTTCAGGGTCTCTCCCAGGGCGTCTGCTGTGGACTCAGGACACTCACCCATGTTTTCCCAAAGGCCTGGGGGCATGGATGAGACAGCTGTCCTTGCATGGGTCTCTCCCTGATTGTGCAAACGCTCTTACCCAGAAACCCAAGGATGCCATTGGCCAGCGCCAGGTCACAAGCACAAGACTAGCTTCTGGGGAGTCTGGAGGCATCTGGAGGGTCCAGGCTTCATAGCAGGAGGCAATTGTGAAATAAAGAGACTGAGAATTAGCTGTTGAAAAGCAAACCGAAAGTCAGAAGCAGTGATTGACTGCCCCAGAGGTGGGCTAGGCCTGGATGTCCAGCTAGGGGCTCAGGATCTCTGTCCTCCAGTATGGCAGCTATAAGCCAGCTGTGGCCCTGAGTGCCAGAAACATGCCCAGGGCCCAAGAGTGTGAATTTAAAGGGGCACACAGGAGAGCAACACATGAAGTACTCCTCAGGAAAGTTTAGCCTGGGGATGGTGAGGAAGGTGGGAGAAGCCAGAGGTTCAGGGGTGGTGTTGCTCTTGTCAGGCTCCCTCTGAAAAAGGATGCTTCCTCGTTCACTGGGGCAAGCGGACAAGACAGGTCCTGGTCAGGGGTGAGCCACCCAAAGACTCCAGCTTCCACCCCACTTTGTTCTCCACCTGTAATCCTGACGGCGTGGTCTTGGGGCGCCTGCCCACAGCCAGGATCTCCTAAGTTAGCTGTCCTGGACAAAGCAGGTGGCAAAGTACATGGGAAAGCAGGGAAGAGAGCAGAGTGATTCGCAGAGTGATTGGAACTGGGTAGAAGGAATGGAGAGGACTCTGAGTTGAACACTCCCAGACCGTGAGAATGGTGTGCCGGAAACAGACGCCACTGAGAGGTTGTTCTGAGAGGCCTTGCTGATGTGCGTCACCTCCAGATGAGAGCTGGGCCTGAGGTACTCAGGCTCTTGCACGGTCCCTGCCTACATTGACTGGGTTTGGTCATCTGACTTCCTGGCCACAAACACGTTAACATGACAGAAACAGAGGCTTGAGCCACCATACTGGGAGGAAACGCAGGACGGAGAGCGCCAGGATGTGAGTGCCATCTTGCTATTGCCACAGCCCGCCTCCTAGCTGAAGGTCAGTATGGGAGTGACCTCAGCAGAGGAGCCACTCGGCCAAGCTCAGCCACTCCAGACATTGATGAGAAACAACGAAGCCATGCTGTTTCAAGCCAGCTTTGAGCATCTTCTCAGGCTTCAAGAGGTAGGGGGAGCAATTTCTAAATACAATGTTCAAAGGGCCTTCGGCGATAATGACCGGCGCTCAGCCTAGACATCCCGGCCTTTGATTGACCTAGGCGCAAGTGCATATACTATAGTTTGAGCCTGTCCCTCAAAGGGTTGGGTGCTGGGAGCTCATTCCCCAGTGTAGTGGTGCTAGGTGGTAGGCCCTTTAAGAAGTGGGCCTAGAGAAAGGTAACTGGGTCACAAGGGCTCCATCCTGACAATGGATTAATGCTGTCTTGTGGGGTGGGTCACATGTGGCAAGACTAGATGAGTTTACTCAAGAAAGGGTAGCTATAAAAGAGCAAGCTGGCCCCTGCCCCATGCGAGAGGACCCAGGTTCAAAGCCCAGCACCACACACACAGCTAAGTATGTTTTGGAGAAACAAAGGGCAGATGAAAAAAATAAATAAAATTGACTCTCTCTCTCTCTCTCTCTCTTAAAAAAAATAATAAAGCTGGTGAAGCGTAGTAGAAAGGGAATCAACTTTGGGATCAGACAGACCAGGCCTGACCTCCGACTGCCTCAGTTATAAGCTTTGCAACTTTTAGTAAGTTAGCAAGACACACTGCAGTAGGAGAAAGACAATGACGCAGAGAGAGAGGTAAAGCAAGAATGAGCCCATGAGAGAGGATGCGAAAGGAAGAAAAAGAACCAAAGCAGCACGCACATCACCGAACAGAAAGGGCCGAGAGGTCAGGGAAATACCCCAGTCGACATCGCCGCTCATTTGTGGCCCAGGGTTTTGGTGTTTATTAAATCTCAGGCTTTGGTCTGGGAATGTAAGTAGGGGAATCTTTGAAGAAGATCAAGCTGCTGCAAATGATCTAACTGAATCCTAACTACGGAGGGCAGATAAGAGCATCCGAGGTCTCTTCTGCCCTTTTTAAAGTCAGCTGAGAGCCTGGTGGATGGAAACAAAGAGAAAGCTGAAACTTCTTGTGGTTGGGCCTTGAGCTTCTAGTAGAACCACCTTAAGGAAGGAACAGAGAGAGCAAAGGGGAGCATTGTCCACATTAGAAATCAACCTCAGGATCTAATTCTCTGAAGTCATAAACAACTTAATGGCTGAAAAGAAACAGTGTTTTGGAACATTGCAAAACACCCAATAAAACCAACAGCTCCAAACCAGTCGTCAGTTATGCAGATATCTCTCCTGCCCGTGTTGGAACGGGGTTAGCTCAGATTTCACAGTGACAGCTCTGAAGTTTTCATCTGTGAGCTTTGCTGGTCTCTATCCCCCCTTATAACGGCCTTCAGGCCTAGCGTTGAGGGACCCTCTGCATCCCCCCTCAGTCCATAGGTCCCAGCAGAATTGATTTGGCCTCCTGGCCACCCTCTGCTCCAGTAGTGTCACATCCCTGGGACCACAGAGGTTAGTTTAGAGATGGGTACGTGCTCTGAGCCAAGCTGATCACACCAAATAAATGCTAATTTTGAGATGTAGTGTGGACCCTGATAGAGACGTGCTCTTTCTTTGGGACGTGAGTTAAGGACAATGTCACCTTGGGGCAGCCAGGTGCCAGCACTGAAGGAGAGCTTGCTGGATGCCATGTAGTGGATCAGTGGCATTGCCTCAGCCCCGTGGGTGCAGTTAGGCTTCCCAGCTGCATAAACCGTCACCATATTTTCTTGCTGAAGCTACTCTGATGTTTTTTCTTTTACTTGGAACTAAACAATTCAAGTTTAATAAACGCGAATGTCAGTGTGTCTGTGTAGGCAGAGAGAAGAGTCGTAGGAAGCTTTGTGCTGTATCAGGCCCACAAGCAACTCCATCTGAAAGATGAAGCTCTGATGCCGAGAGGGATGGGTAACTGTACAGTGCTGACGGAGGAAAACGAAGTCATTGAAACTGGGTGGCGGAGCGGACCTCCGCAGGAGAGCCAAGTCTAGCCTGCCGCAAATGAAGAATGGATTCGAATTTCCTCAAAGGCAGAGAGAAAGAGGAGAAGAACACTGTTTCAGGACACGTGACAATTATGTGCAGTACCCATGTCACCGTCCCTAAACGCAGCTTTGCTGGGGCCTGGTCATGCCCATCACTTGCTTTCCTGACAGGAGGGCACAGCGGGGACCGGCTTCTCAGCGCGCATGTTAAAGCTCCCTGGCCTTGGTGGAGGATGTAGGTGTGAAAAAGTCTCTGATGCCACAGCAGCGAGAAAGGACAGAGGGGAAGAGCTGGTTGGGAGTCCGCCTGGGGCCACGCTCGGGAGGCATGGCTAGCGGCTAGCAGTGTTTTCCTTCAGATGGCGGAGTATTCCCATCTCTCCCTAGCAGTAAACTTCCTTTATTCAAAGGATTTCCGGCGTTCCCCTGCAGTTCACACAGTCCTCTGTGTCCATCTCTGGGTACCTCCTGCTGCTCTTGTCCATTTTCCCTCCCTCCCTCCCTCCACGGCCGGCCGTCAGCTGCCATCACGCTGCCGTGAGGGTGCCACTGGTGACACCACAAGAGAGTTTGGAGAGCACCGAGAATTCGTTGCCTGAGGCTGGTGGTTTCCAAATCCACTCTTAATTTGTGGCAGAGAGGGAAGGTGTTACTCGTGAACACAAAGTTCCTCATCTGCCCCTCTTCTGCCACATGTCCCCGTTCCAAGATAGCAGCTCTGGGATAGACTTGGCACATTCTCCAGATGGTTCTACAAATGGCCAGGGTTGGAGTCAAGTTTCTTGCCAACCCTGAAATTCCTCAACTTCCTGAAGAAACAAGTGGAAATCCTACAACCATCCCAACAAACCTCTCTGCTGCCTCTTCTCTTAAATCAACTATGAATGTGTCTGCAAAAATCCACATTCTACAAAAGGAAGCTTCCCTCTGACACCCAAATTCTCCAGCAGCCTCTGCAGAAAAGGACACAATCAATTTTTTATTTAGTTTTTCATGTGACTTCCACTGCTCTGACACTTCATTGTGTGCGTGGTGCTGGGGTTCAAACCCATGTCCTCGCACATGCCAGGTAAGTGCTGTAACTGCTGAGCCACTTCTCCAGCCCCTCTTTTTTTTTTTTTTTTTTTTTTTGTACCGGGGATTGAATGCTTAACAATTGAGACACATCCTCTGCCTTTTTTATTTTTTATTTTGAAACAGGGTCTCTCTAGTTTCCTGAGGCTGACTTTGAACACGTGATCCTCCTGCCTCAGCCTCCTGAGTCGCTGGGATCTAGGTAGATACTCATTCCCAGTTCTTCACCCCACACTGCCTTTGAGATTAGACCCTGTGATATCTGAATGTGCAGAATTAGCTCATTATTTCTACTGTCTGCACAATATTATTTGCATATGAGATCATTCGTACTGAAGTCCGTAATGTGCTCTGTGTGCACATAGGTGTGTAACGCACACACTTGGAATCAGTGCTGGCTCACATGTGCAATGCTCCTGAGCGTGTGTTTCAGAGAGCTCCACTGCTGTGACAGGCAGGGACCTGGAGCCCTACACCTCAACAGGCATTTTGACTTGGGGGTGGGGCAACAGGCCTTTATTTATTTTTGTGAAATACTTTGGGCAGCCTCCGTACTCATGGTTGTATACAGCCACGTTCAAGCCTCTGTGGAGTGGACATTCTTTTTTGTTATCTTGCAGATGAAAAAAAAAAACGAGACTCCGAGAAGTGGCAGGGGCCTCTTCAATCATCACACATTCCAAGCAGCAGGGCTTCCATTTGAAAAGCTCAAGTTCTTTGCACAAGACCTGACATAATCTACTAAGATGTTATCCATGTGGTTCAGATTTGAAAACCCTCTGCCAACGAGGAATAAGAACAGCAATTACAGAAAGCTGCTCTTATCAAGACTCCATCCAAGCCGGAGGGGAAGGACAGGAACCCTTGTCCCAACTGTGAACAGAGAGGGAAAGTTCGCTGTGGGAAAGGGCGGCACAGAAACCACAGAACATGCCTTCCCAGACACCCCTGCCCGTGACCCAGGCTTTGCCCACGTCTCTGCCAATCAGTTGCATCTTACCAAGGGATTTTCGATCTCAGGGGCCAGAGCCCAGGTAATTAGCAGGCTCCCCATTTTCAGGCAGTGGTCAGCTTTGGCCAAGCCCTGAACTGGTCAAGGATCCATGAAGCCTATCCTTCCGGTTTGGAAGAGAAGAGAACAGAGCTGCAGGCCCTTGGCCCCTCTCCTGAATATGCCCTGAAACAAGGGGTCCAGGACAAGTTGAGAGGTGGTTGTATGACCTGGGGCTAAAACCTGCTCCCAACTCTGATGATGTTTTAATTGTAGCCACCACAGGACAGCCTGGGTTTTCCTGCTGACACCCCTGTGTTCTCTCCCACAAAATGAGACTTCGGCACATGAGGACTGAGGCAGAGAAGACGCCACGTTCTTCAACAATAACGACAGCTGCCAATTTGCTGGACATCTGCGCTTCCATTAGGCAGAGGGTGTGTGGAGATCTGTGTGAGCTCCTGCAGGACCTTGGGACAGCTCCTGCAGGGAGGATCTCTTCCCTGTTCCCATTTTGTCCATGAGAACACAGAAAAATTAAACGGCAGCCCCAGGGCACAGCGTTAGGAAGACACCCGGGAGGTGAGTCCGGGGCTGGCCTTCTGCAGTTCCTGGCTGTGAATGGTTCTCCATAGGTTGGTCACTCAGGTGTCTGTCACAGT
Organism: Aplodontia rufa; assembly: GCA_004027875.1. Lineage (NCBI taxonomy): Eukaryota > Metazoa > Chordata > Mammalia > Rodentia > Aplodontiidae > Aplodontia > Aplodontia rufa. Next base: position 91,212 of record PVKS010004157.1, read on the forward strand.
GATGGAAGACTGCCTGGCACGAGGCGTCTTCTCGTAGGCAGGCACGCACTAGTTACACATCTTCCTCATCCCTGTGTGGAAGCTGAAAGACAGGAAGCCAAGGAAAAGGGAGACACAAGAGCTAGGGAACCCTGAAGGTCAGCAAAGGGACAAGCCTCAGTACATCAGTGCAGCAAGCTAAGGAACACCTGCCCAGATAGGATCAGGATAGAGAGGGCTCCAGAAGAAAATTAATACTACTGATAATAACAATAGGCCAAGTGTCTGTTAACTCCAGCAGAAATACATTTGTACATGAAAGGAGGCGTGACCATACTGAGCTGAGTGAGGTTTGTAGAAGGCAACCGCAGGTTCAGGGAAGCAAGGGACTGGGTTGGAGTGCTGAGAAGACGACTGTGGTGGTGGACAGAGTCCTCTGACGCACGCAGGGAGGTCAGCGGGCACCTTAACTGATGAGTCAAGAGAAGCAACATGTGTTCGACTTCTGAGACAGGAAAGTAAAGAGTGGCCGGGGCTGGAAGTGCTCAGCAAGTGCTGACAATGCAGGGCACATGTAGCTACTTTGCATTACAAACCTCCAAGGACTTCTTGTGTTGGACATTCCTTCAGCAAAATAGAACAGATTATTTAATGAAAGAGTTAGTGGTAAAAACATGTCTGCTGCATTGTGATCACAGAAGTGGGAGAGCCAAGGTGCTGAGCCAATGACCAGCGAGACAGCAAGCATTCCCTGGGACAGAGGAGTGAACCTGCCACAGCCACATCATAGGGAGAACACTTCCCGCTTAGGTCCTGCGGCAGGTTTGAGCCACAGGGACCATTGCCTGCCATCTCTTCTCTCATAACCACTGTGCCTGCGGCTGACACGGCTAACTGTTTCACACCAGTAGCTATGATTGGGTCACAACGTCCACCAGGGCCCCAAGGAGGGGGAGTGACAGCACCTTTGCTGAAATACCTATGGCTGCAGAAGCCTCCATAGGAGGCTCTGGGAGCTGTGTTGCTGGGATAGTGGGTCAACTCTGAAGGGCTCTTCCAGTTCTGAGATACCTCTGAGAGTTGGCATCCATGCATTCAATTCACCAGCCCTAACATAAAATTCCACTTCCATTTGGGAAGTGGAGGGGCTTGGAGAGCACCAGAACTCGTGACAAATCTGTCCCCAGTGACAGAGAGAGGGAAGGTCTTGGTGCAGTTCTAGTGAAAGTTCAGCAAGGCCCTTGAGGAGTACTCAGGCTCATGTCATTTGCCTGAGGAGTTCCGTGCCCCCAGGAATGGGCTGCCTCGGTTTCATCTCTGCTTCATCACTGGTGACAGGAAATGGGCTGTGGCTGAGCACAGAGACGTGCTACAGAGCATGGCAACTGGGGACCTTAGTCAACTGTGCACCCTGTCAAGGGAAGCTGTGGCTCTTCTTTCCAGGGCTGCCACTCCTCACCTGGGGGAATTAAGAGTTGAGCAGGTTTCAGACTGGACTGCGGAACTAGAGAGCTGAAATCACAGGTGTGACCACACAGTCACAAAGGAAGATTGAGGAACTGGAGAGTGGGCCAGGCAGGCCATACTACAGGCAGTGGCTGACAGACAGGTATTTTGTGTCTGCCTTCAAACAACGTGTGGTGGACAGGGACAGCTGGAGCTGCATAGGAGAGCTGTATGGGGAGAGCTGCATGGGAGATCTGCATGGGAGAGCTGCATGGGAGAGCTGCATGGGAGAGCTGCTTGGGATAACTGCTTGGGAGAGCTTCATAGGGAGATTTGGACAGGGAGAGCTGGCTAGGGAAAGCTGGCTGGGGAGATCTGCATAGGAGAGCTGCATGGGAGAGCTGTATCGGAGCTACACAGGAACAATATCCATTAACCTGAACTTGGTGATAAAGAGAAGGAATCTGAATCAAGAGCTAAGAAGACATTTTAGCATCCTCCTGTGTACATATCAAGGACTCCAGGCTCTGACTCAGTATGTTTCTGTTCTCAATGGCTCAGATGAACCTGTTTTAACCAATAATTATATGAGAAGCTAAAATTAATGACTGCGGTAACAACAGAAACCATTAATGAGCACCTACTAAATATTTGCTCTAATGCAATGAGCATAAAAACAGTTCTTCACCCTTGGGTGCTTATGGCCCTTTAAGTCTTTATAAAAAAATTTGACCAGCATCTGTGGCAAATGCATGAGCGTAAGTGGGTAAGCACTCACATTCACATTGGACATTTGTACAAATCATCAGAAAAAAAATCATCTGGTGTTCTTTCAGAGCAACGGATACTTGATTGCAGCATTAGACATTGTATTTTCCAACTCTGCTTACCATGTTCCCCAAATTCACGACATAACAGACTTCCTATTTTGAGCTCCTCTGTGGTCTTGTGGCTGCAGAGTGGCACAGGTCTGATTGCTTACATTAGTGAAACACATCGTGTGTTCCAGTTGAGTCAACTTTGGTCACTGAGATACAACCGTGGAGGCTGAATCCCAACGAGGGCTGGTCCCATGGATGCAGTTGTCAAAACAGACTGTCCACAGCCACTTGGTGAGACACCGAGAGGACACCGATGATTGTGCTCTCTAGCTCAGTGTGCTGAATTGTGTCTCCCTGCTTCCACGTCCAAACATCTGAGCAATAAACAGCACGAGACAGCACGAGGATGATCCCAGCATTGGTCTGGTTTGTGTATGCTAATTAATTAAGCTTCCATACTCTGGTACGAACGTGCTACCTATGGGACAGATGGGGAAGCTGCATGGAGAAGTTACCCGAGGTCACGCCATGAGTCACAGGGTTGTGTCAGAGCAGAACTCCTGGCTGGTTCTGTGCCTCTGTGTCTCTCACACGCTCCATGTGCTTCCATGCCACACTGCCAGCAGTGGTCTCCGCCAAGTCCAGGCCCCAGCCAAGCCATCCATCAGAGGACTTGGCAGAAGAATCATCTCTGCCTTTGATTTCTCAGTGAAGTGTGAATGATTGCCATCGATTATTAAATGACATCACATGCTTTTGGTGTTGTTTTATAAGCCTGCCTTTTAAACATAGAAGCCATGCAGAAAGGACGTAAGAACCATTCTGTTCTATGCCCCTTTGGGTAATCATGGTATAGCACTTGATAGACAGTGTTATCCATTTGTAGAGATTTCTGCTGTGAAACGTGGCTAACAGAACAACAGAGTGCTAGAAGAGCTCTCCAAATGGCCTCTAAGCATTGACAGCTGAGATGCTAACTGGCCTCCCCGTAACCCCACGTTTCCAAAGCTGGAGGGTAGGCACCCTGGCCACACCCCTCATCAGCACTGAGGAACATCTGCCCACGTCCCCATCTCAGAAGCCACGTCAAGGACACACCATGTTGGGAATTCAGAGTTTTCCCTCCTCCAGTAGTTTCTTCCTCATGCTTCATGCTATTCCTAATTCCATCGAAATAGAAGGTGACAGTGCTAGCAACCCGTTGCACTTGGAAGGAGGATTAAGAATCTGAAAGGAGTGGTGCCTTGTCTAAATGCTAGAATCCAGAAGGGAGATTTAGCTGAACTTCTGCTCCTGAGCTCTAACCAGTATGCAAGCAAATTCAATAAGTGCTTCTTCCTTATTATTTTTATCAAAGGGTGTTTTAGTGAGCTTTTTCACTACTGTCTCTAAAAAGACTTCACAAGAACAATTTTAAGAGGAAAAGTTTATTTGGGGACTCACGGTTTCAGAGGTCTTAGTCCATAGAAGTCTGGCTTCAGTCCATGGGGCTCAAGGTGAGGCTAAACATCATGGCGGCAGAGTGTGGCAGAAGGAAGCGGCTCAAGGTGTGGCTCCCGGAAGCAGAGAAGAAGACTCCACTCCAGATATAGAACGTATACCCCAAAGCCAACCTCTTCCAGCCACACCCTCCCTGCTTCAGTGGCCAGCTAATCCCTGTCAGGGAGGCTCCTATAACCCAGTCATTTCACCTGAGCGTTCCCAGTGTCACACATGAGGGGGGGGCTTGCATTCAAATCATAACGAGGGGTAACCCCTGATGTGTTCCCCATTGCTGTAACTGCTTTAACTTTATTACCACTACAAAAGCAGGTGGAAAACCATGTTAAAACCCCTAATTTGCCCATGCAGCTGTTTTGTGGTTCATCTTTAGTGTTAAGAAAAAAATACATATTAGGGCTTTAGATTATTCATCTGAGGAGTTTTTAATCCATGGAAAATCAAGAAAATCAATAATTTACCGTAGGGAGTATGGGGGGGAGCAGCATTCTTGTATTTTTCTTTTAGAAATCTTATTGACCACATCCAGCACATATGTGTACGGTCACATGCTCATGCACACACAGGCGTGCGCGCACAAACACGCTTGCACACTCCCTAACATGCCCTGACCGGGTGTCTCTTGCACCAGCACCCCACACGCATGCTCCCTCCCACATCCTGATCCTTTCTCACCCTGTCACACACCCCAAACCTCAGATACCACATGTCCTTCAGAAAAAGTCTCTGAATTGGAAAGTCCAGTTGAAAGGGGCCACGTGATGGGAGCTTTTCTATAAACACTACTCGGGATGATTTGAGTAAGAGACGTGCCCTTACCTCCCAGTTATTTATTTATTCCCACATACCAGTATGGACACACAAACATTTCCTTTGTTCCTTGATTATCCCTTCGCGTGCTCAGGTTGCTGCCCCTTGGCCCCTGGGGGCCTTTTAGGTCGGCACCTGTCTCCCCTGCAGATCCATCTCTGGATGGAATTAGGCTTCAGGGCCGGTGTGGTCTCTGCCTGATCCACAGATGCCCCGTGGGTTTCTGAAGCCCTATCACATGATGCCATTTCACCTCCACAGCCCAGTACTTCTCTACTGATCAGAGATGTTGATCATTGCGGGGCTGGAGCAGTGGCTCAGAGGTTATGGTACCTACATGGCATGCATGAGGATGTGGGTTCGAACCCCAGCACCACACACACAGCAAAGTGTCAGAGCAACAAAAACCTTCCAG
>PVKS010004158.1:0-90799 GCA_004027875.1 Aplodontia rufa
GGACCCTGCATCCTCAGTGTGAATCTCATTGGCCTCTGTTCTTATGTGTGATGGAATCGGGACCCTGCATCCTCAGTGTGGATCTCATGGGCCTCTTGTTCTTATGTGTGGTAGAATTGGACCCAGCATCCTCAGTGTGGGTCTCATTGGCCTTTGTTCTTATTGTGTGGTAGAATTGGACCCCGCATCATCAGTGTGGGTCTCATTGGCTCTGGTTCTTATGTGTGGTAGAATCGGACCCTGCATTATCAGAGTGGATCTCATCGGCCTCTGGTTCTTACATGTGGTAGAATCGGACCCTGCATTGTCAGTGTGCACCTCATTCTGAATGAATGGTTCTGATTCTGATGGGTGAACTGTTTTTTTTGAGTGCTGCTGCTTAACAGTGATCAGTTTCAGATGTTTCTTCACAAGCCTGGTTCACCAATTCTGGCTGGTAGGTGACAGTGGTTGGAAATGAACGCTGCTTCTAAGGCCTTTGGTGACCCAAAGGTGAAACGACCACTGGGAAAACTTTGTTGGTGACTCTACCCATTCCTCAGTCATTGGATTTAAGGGACTCCGTGTAAAAACTATGTTCTGTTCTCAGGGTCTGTGGGCTGGAAATCAGCAGGGTGGGGATGGAACTCTCTCCCCAGCGCTGCCTTCAAGCCCTGGCTTTGGCAACTGTTTGCTGTGCTTTAGGCTTGTTGACTTCCTGTGCTACCTCCCAGTGCTCGTGTGAAAGCACCTTTCTTTTTTTTTAAAGAGAGGGACAGTGAGAGAAAGAATCAGTTTTATTTAGTTTTTCATGTGTCATTACTCTGACATTTAGTTGTGTATGTGATGCTGGGGTTCGAATTGTGTCCTTGCAGGTGCCAGGCAAGTGCTGTAAGCACTGAGCCACCACTCCAGCCCCGGAAAGCACTTTTTTAACATGTGCAGAGACTCCTTTTTTGCATTTGCAAACCCTGGGAGCCCACTCTTTGGGAAGTCTAGAATTTTCTGAGAGAACTGTCTCTTACTCAGCATGCACCCTCTGACCTGCTTTGCCACTATCCTCTCCCAGGTTGCACCTTTCTGAAAAGTCCAGTTCGACTTTATACCTGCAGGGTTTGTGCTGGAAATGATGAAATAGGTGAAATGGCTAGGAAATGTCAGTGCCAGCCAGTCACAATGTCAGACACATATAATCCCAGCAGCTGAACAGTCATTGAGTGTGTTTGCAGTAGATGACTTGAAGGGATTCAGGGTGCTCCCCTTCCAGTGGGAGAAGAAACAGCGCCGAGGGTTGCAGATGTGCTGGGCTGAGATCGTGCAAGCGCCTGACTCTTCAGAGCCCGCCCAGTCGAAGAGTCGAGACTCTTAGAAGTGGGGGCTCATTTGAGCTGGACTTCGCAGTACGAGGAGGAGGTTGATGGCCATGACAGTTGTGTTCCCACCCTTCAGACTGTTGAACCTGGATGTCACTAGGTGTGACAGTTGACAGTCTGTCACAATGATAGATTGGGGAGCAGCCTCAGGGGAACTTGGAGTCAAGTCTCCAAGTCTTAGATCATAACTGTTTTGCATAAAGCACCTGAGACATCAGAGGCTGTCATCCAGGGCAGGAACATCAGCAGTGGCTCCCTTGGGGTCCCACCTCACCTTCACAGGCAGATTTCTTGTCATCCGCAGCTCTCATCAAGCTGTCTCAAACCCGTGTCTTTGCTCCTGTTACGCCTGTGCTTGGATAGTACCACCCCACCCCATGCCATCTGGCCCGTTCCTCATCTTAGTCCAGCTCCTGTCCACCCCCACCTACCTGCTCAGGATTTATCTTATGTTGGGGTTCTCTTTGTGCACACTTCTCAAAGACAAGAACTACCTCTTGCTCCTTGTCTGTCTGCCATCCTTGGCACAGTGCTCAAAAAAAATTTAAAAAAAAAAAAAGTACTTAGGGTGAATGTTCACCAAGCAAATGAACAGTCACAGTCAAGGAAACGGCAGGTGGGCTGGGGCGGACTGCAGCGAAGGCCACCAGTTACGGCGCCTGCCTGGCATGCGCAGGGATGCAGGTTTGAACCCCAGCACCACGCACACAACTAAGTGTTGGAGCAACAAAGGCCAGATGGAAAAGTAAATAGATTCTCTTTCTCACACTCTCTCCCTTTTTAGGGGAAAAAAAAAAAAAAAAAAGGCATGAGGATCTAGCGAGACGATTGCGTTCTAGCTACCGTCAGTTAATTTACCAGCGCTGTGTTTGTTCCAGGTGTCAGTAATTAACACTGTGGACACCTCCCATGAGGATATGATTGTAAGTACCACCCCTCACCCCACCCCCGCTTTGGGCATGGGCATCTTTATGAGAGGAACAAAGTTTGGGGTTTTTCATTGCCCTTCCTGTTGCGCATTCATGAACCCAGGCATGGCTTTGCAGTGGTTTGCAGTCAGGCTGTCGCCTTGAGGACTGTGGTCTTTCTTCCAGCAGTGTGCACTAAGTCAGCAGGACTGTGACCGCCTGGCTGCTCTCCTGAGGGGATCTTGGGAGTGGTTTGCCCCTAGGGCCCTTGGCCTTTGGCCAGCACCGTAGCCTGCAGTGTGATGGCGGCTGAGTGGGTGCAGAGGTTGTTGTCTTCCCAATGTCTCCTTCCTGTTCTCGCTTCTTAGCCCCACTGGACAGGAGGCTAAATGAGGAGCGAGGAGGAAGCTGAAAGTCAGGGGGCAGCCAGTGAAAGCCCAGGGCAGAGTAGGGAGAACCAGGACAGCCGGTGGGAGAACCAGTCACCACTGAGGGCAGTTCTTGAGAGGCAGGCCTAGGACTCTCCCGGAAAGGTCGAGGCTGCCAGAGAAGGTCCAGAGGTCAGTCGGCAGCAGGAGGAACTCCAGCTGCTTTGTGCAGGCCAAGCGGTGGGCGGTCGGCTTGTCCTGCCTGGGTTGCCACCTCAGCCTGTCCTCCTCAGTGACTGCTTTCAGTTTCTGATAATTTGCTGGATGGCAGAGTTTAACCTGTTCCTGTTTCAGTCACAAGCAGTCTAGCTTTAGGATCACACCTCCTGGACACGATGTGGCACCATGGGCAAGACCACCCAGTCTGGGGCTCCCTACCTGTATCTTAACTTTGGTGACAGCTTCAGTTTCCTCACAGGAAGAATAGTGGCTGTGCTACCCGCTCGCAGGGGTTTGGGAAGCAGATGAGGCAAAGTCATGGTGATGGAAGTTTGCTTACTCGGTTTCAGACCCCGTAGCAAGTACTTTCATTCACACTACCCACAACTCCCGAGGCGGACTGCTGTCTTCAGTCCATTTTCAGACATGGAAACAAGTCAGGGAGCCAAGGTCAAAGGTTGCACAAGCAGATAAGTGAAGGAGCTGGGATTTGAGTCTCTTGGGTCCTATACCCTACTTTCTCCCATAGTGTGGTGGCAGCTGCAGGAGAAGAGCCTTGGAAATGCACCTAAACTGCTTGCCCCCAAGGAAGCCAGGCCTGATGTAGTGGAGGGGCTGGCTCCCAAGTGGAAGCTGTTTTCCAGGTAGGGAGTTGAGAAGGGAGCGCTAAGGCAGACTTGGTGAATGCTTCCAAAGGGTGTAATTGCTCCTGGTGACCAGAGGTGACAGCTCATCACTTCTGAAACCCTCAAGGTGGGACAGCTAGGGAAGTGGCGTTCTTTAGAATAGGGAGAGCCGGCAGGCAGGGCTGAGGTGGGGGGCAGCAGGCACACAGTACCACAGAGGAAACATCGCCCAGATGGAAAGGGGTTGTGGGCAGGAGCCAGCCCAGCTCAGCTGGTCAGGTGGCAGCAGGGCCAGTGACACCTGAGGTGTTTCCCTTGGGTGGGGAGTCCGGGTTGCTAGGCATACTAGTATGGGAAAGGTCATACAGAAACCCAGGATCGAGGGCCGGGATGGAGGCAGGAGCCCCAGTATCAGAGTGGTACTGTGTCCAGGCTAAAGGCACATCATGGAGGGCCAGACTAAGCCTTACCCTTGGGTTCTGGGGCTGAGCTGAGCCTCAGGTACCTTCTCCAGTACTCCACAGGGCCTGAGAGAAAGGAGGAGGGCAGCTGGGCCACCTTTTTCTGTCGTACCTTCACCCAGCTAAAGGGGCCTTTCCTGGAGTACGTAAAGGGTGTGTAAACCAGCTGAGTGTGCTCGTTTTGCCCTTTCAGATAGAGGAGCTTCTTTCCTAGTGGTCACAGTTCTGTAAGATCGAGTTAGATCTGGGTGACCAGGCACGGTGATGCGCACCTGCAATCCCAGCAACTTGAGAGGCTGAGGCAGGAGGATCACAAGTTTGAGCCTAGTTTCAGCAACTTAGCAAGACTCTGTCTCAAAGCACGCAATAAAAACTCCTGGTATGTGGCTCACTGACTGAGTGCCCCTGGGTTCAATCCCCAGTACCAAAAAAGAGTTGCTCGTAAATTAGTCCAAAGCAGCCTCTGCCTGGACCCTGCCCTCCCCGGCCCGCCCAGCCTGCAGGCTTCCTGAGCTGCCCCTCCCTTTGCAGCACGATGCCCAGATGGACTACTATGGCACCCGCCTGGCAACCTGCTCCTCGGACAGGTCCGTCAAAATCTTCGATGTGCGCAACGCCGGGCAGATCCTCATCGCCGACCTCAGGGGGTAAGTGTGGCTTCTCTGACCCCTGCCCCAAGCTTGAGAGGAAAGCGTGGAGCCCACATTCACAGCAGCCCCAAAGTACATTTCCTAAAGGAGACAGCTGCTTCCCAGCACCCAGCTGACCTCAGCAGATGTCTCTGGGGTGGTGCAGTTAAGGGCACAGGAGAATCTGGCCACGAATCCCAGCTCTGTACGCATGTTCCCGCTAGAGGACCCGGGCCATGTGAGGCGGTTTACCGCCTGAAACCTCGTCTGCTTACCCTCAAAATGGCTCATCCCGGTTCCTTCTCCAGTAGCACATGCAAGGTCCTGACACAGGGCCAGCCCCCAGTTCACCTGCGGTGTGGGCAGGTGCTGGTGCATTGAAAAGTGGTGAGTGGCTGGGCGTGGCGGAGCACACCTGTGATCCCAGTGACTCTGGAGATTGAGGCGGGAGGATCACCAGTTCAAAGCCAGCCTCAGCAACTTAGGGAGGCCCTAAGCAACTGGGTGAGACCCTGTCTCAAAATAAGAAGGGGCTGGGGATGTGGCTCAGTAGTTAAGCACCCCTGGATGCAATTCCCAGTACCAAAAAAAAAAAAAAAGTGGTGGTAAACTGCTGGGCATGATGGCGCACGCCTGTTATCCTAGCAGCTTGGGAGGCTGAGGCAGGAGGATCACAAGTTCAATGCCAGCCTCAGCAACTTACCACAGCCCTGTTTCAGAAAAAAAGAAAAAAGGTAAACAGTGCCAATCTATGCAGGTTTAGCCCATACGATCTCAAGAGCGAGCTTTAAATCCTGTTTACCAGAGGCAGGTGTTGAGTGAATGCTGGATTCAACAAATACTTGATTTACCCTTCTCCCTACTAAGATCCTTGAGATTATGCTTACCCTGAGTTCACTGCCTTTGAGAGTTGTGGATTTTAACCCAAGAGCCACAGACTCTGAGGGTTTTGGGTAGGATTTGGGGGTTGGGTAAACTGGAGCAGAGAGAAAAATCGCATCTATTTTTAGTGACTTTGCTAATTCACATTTCCTTGGATTTCAGAGGTGGGACAGTGTAGTGCCTCTCACTTTGTCACCAGTAGCTGCCCCAGGTATTTCCTTTTTACATTGCAGTTGTAGCTCTCAGAATGTCGTGACTTTGCCACTAGAGTTAGTTACTCGCACGAGTGCTGAGGGGCATCGTGTTGCTGCCTTGTCCGTTGTTAATGTTGACATTTTGGTAACTACTCTGAGATAACGAGGTTTGCTTGTGCACCTTCTGTCTTCCGTGCGTTATTCTGTGTTCCTAACTCGCCAGCTGCACAGGCGCAGAGCCCGGACAAGCGGCTCACAGGATGTGCAAGCTGCATGAAGGAACGCAGACTAAGTCCCTGTCCACTTGGGGAAATGGGCCTGAAAGTTGCCCTCTTTCCGAATGCTGAGGTCCGAGTGAGTGAGGAGCCAGGTGCCCGAGTCCCTGTGCAGGACTGGCTGTCTAGGGAGGTGCTGCCAGCAGCTCCCTGCTCCTGAGCCTTGAATCACACCCTGTAAAATGCCGGAGACAACATGTTGGTGCCTCTGTTCGTCTTGGCCTCGGCCAGCCTGTGCTACCTGTTGGAATGTGAGTCCACTTAGCATAGTCCCAGCCAGAGGGCAGTGGCTGCAGCCCCAGGCAAAGGAGCAATGGCGTTGCCATAGTTAAGGGCACCGAGTGGGTTGGGTTTGGTTTTGTACCAAGCATTTTTCTAAGCTCTGTATGTCACATTTAACCCTGTGACGGAAATCTTGTTGATAGCTCCACTTTCAGATAAAGAGAGGGGCTGGTGCATTGGCTCAGCATTAGTGCGCTTGCCTGTCCTGCCCAGGGACCCGGGTTCGAACCCCAGCACCACATACATTGCTAAGGGGAGGAAAACAAAAACCAGATGAAAAAAAAATTTTTTTAATTGACACTCTCTCACTTGCTCTCTTTAAAAAAAATAGGGAGCCATAGAAAGAGGTGACCCTGGCCTGAAGTCCAGCGCTAGTGAGTGGGGATGGCCTTGCAGGAGCTTGAGCTCCTCCCTGCCCAGAGGAATGGCCCCTGGGCAAGGCTGGCCCAGAGTGTGTGCAGAAGGTGCTGTCATCAGGTGAAAGGGCAGCTCAGAGTAAAGAGAGACCACCTCAGAAGCTGTGGGAACGCAGCTTGTGATTTAGACCTCGTGAATGACCATGTGGTGACAGTGGCACAGGGGCTGACTGGAGTCCTATGTGTGCCAAAGACCGTGAGCTCAGGCTGCTTCGCCTCTCGGGCATTAGTCCTCACTGTACAGCAAGCGTCCCTTTGGGAATTCTTAGACACATCTGTTTGGTTCTGTCCAGAACAGAGCCTGGCAGAGCCCTGCATCCCCTGAGCAGCTCTGACATCCCCTTGCAGGCATGAGGGGCCTGTGTGGCAGGTGGCCTGGGCCCATCCCATGTATGGCAACATCTTGGCGTCCTGCTCCTATGATCGGAAAGTCATCATCTGGAAGGAGGAAAATGGCACCTGGGAGAAAACCCACGAGCACTCAGGACACGACTCCTCAGGTGCACAGCTGACAGCCGTCGGGCCCTTGGGGGAGGGCCGCAAGCCCTGGCTCCCCTGTTGTGATGGGGTTTCTGTGTCCCCTGGTTGGCTCTTCTGGTGGTCTATCACCTGCCAGGGCCCCAAATCTAAGGCCAGCCCAACATAAAAAGGGCACAGACGACAGGGCAAGCTCTCCTTAAGGTTTATTCATTTTGAGTGCCAGCCTTCATCTCAGGTGCTTGTCCTGCGTTTCAGAGACAGACTATGAAAGGATGACATTAGTAGGCCACAGTGTCTAACTGCCCCAGGGACCCCCACAGTTCTCTTAGATGCAGCAGTAAATATGGGGAGTGGGCAGCCCTGATCCCCACTCTCTCCCCTTTCCCTCCTGCAGTGAACTCTGTGTGCTGGGCCCCCCACGACTACGGCCTGATCCTGGCCTGTGGGAGCTCAGATGGGGCCATCTCGCTGCTGACCTACACTGGGGAAGGCCAGTGGGAAGTGAAGAAGATCAACAGTGCTCACACCGTAAGTCCAGCTCGTGCCTGCTGCGCACAGGGCCAGGAGGCTGCTATTCAGGTGTTTGGGCCTCGGGTTTGGAAGCCTGAGCAGCTGCTGGTTGGCACTGGCTTCTCGTAAGGGCTGGGGAGCAGAGGCAGCGCAGCAGCCCACGCCCCCAGCAGCGAGGTGGTCATAGACAGCATCAGGGACCAGGTTCCTGGGCATTGGACCTTAAGTTTGTGCAGAAGCATGCTCGCTCCTGCGGGGACACAGGCTTCCTTCCGCATGAGCTTGTTCTGACTCCACCGTGCCTGCCTGGGTGGGAAATGGCCGTGCCACTGGCTTCTGTGCATTTTACACTTCCACGGCGGCGTGTAGGCTTCTCACGTGGCCGCCCTCACCAGCACCTGCCCTCGGGCTGTGAGGGGCTTTGCTTGCTCTTCGGAGACAATGCTGGCATCTGCTCCGTTCTGGCCCTTGGCACTTGGTCTCTTATTGGAGTAGTGCCTGGGAGAGGTTTTTAACTCCTGTACCAGGCAGGGGGCCAGGGCTTGCACAGAGCCCCTCATGAGGGGAAAACCCTGGGAGTGATCAGAATTGGGACAGAAGGGTGGAAGAGAACGTCAGAGCCAGGAGCTGCCCCTGTGCCGCGCAGCAAGAGGGCTCTGAGCTTAGAAATTAGAAAGGCCTTCTTTCCTCCCCTCACTTCATCAATGGACAAATCATGCAAAATCAACAGAAGTAGAAGTAGCCAGGTAGGGGGTGGGGGTGGAGCGGCTCAGTGGCCGGGTGCTTGCCCACTGTGCTCAAGGTCCAATGTCCCAGCCCCAGCACCACACGCATACAAAAACAAAAGTGCAGGGACTGCAGCGGTGGCTACGGCGCTTGCCCGTCATGCGCAAGTACACAGGTTCAAACCCCAGCACCAGGTACACAACTAAGTGTCAGAGCAACGAAAGCCACATGAAAAACTCAATAAAAATTGGTTCCCTCTGTCTCTCATACACACACTGTCCTTCTCTCTTTAAAAAAAAAAAAATTGCACATAACAAGCTCCCTGTAGTGAGAGCACACTATAGGTATGCCCCACATGAAGAATCAAACGACCACTGTCACATCAAGCCGGGGGTGGACACACAGTAGTACGAGGAAGGATGGGCGGCAGCAAGTGTACAAGAGTCTCTGAAGAGTAGTAAAAAGAGTCAAGAAAACCTTAAAAGGATTTGGAGCTTGAAGTTAACTGCATTTAAGAATATCAGCCTAGAGTCACCAACAAAGACATGGGTCTAGAAAATTACTGGATTCTTTCTTCAAAGAGAAAATCATAATTTTTCACCTGGTTTTGTTTTTCTGACACTTTTTTGTGTACGTGGTGCTGGGGTTCAAACCCGGATTCTTGCACATGCCAGGCAAGCACTCTTAACAGCTGAGCCACTGTTCCAGCCCTAAAAGTGTTTTGTTTTGAGGGGCAGTATGAGAGAGAGAATCAACTTCTTTTTTCACCTAGGTTTTTTCTGATACTTAGTTGTGTATGTGGTGCTGGGGTTCAAACCCAGGTCCTCGTGCATGCCAGGCAAGCACCGTAACCGCTGATCCACTGCTCCAGCCCCACATTACTGGATTTTAAACAAAAAAAGAATTCCTTCAGAAGAAAATCAAGTTAGATTATGATCAGACTTTTCAACAGTAATGATTCATGCATAAGAAAAGAGTTTAGAACTGAGAGTGTGTTGCTCAGGGGTGGATGTGTGCACAACATGCACCAGGATTAGTCTATATATTTAAAATGTTTAAGGGCACAACAGCAAGCCTATATTCCCAGTTATTCAGAGGCTGAGGCAGGAGGATCACAAGTTAGAGACTAACCTCAGCAACTTAGCAAGATGCTGTCTCAAAAAATTAAAAGTGGGGTGTGGTAGCTGGGGCTGTAGCTTGGTGAGTAGAGCATCCTTGGGCTCCATCCTCAGTACCTGGGGGGTTGAGGTGAAGAACAATGTGAGAGATGATGACAACATTTACAAGATCTTTTAAAAGCTGGTGTTTAGTAATCCTCTTAGCATAATATTCTGAGAAAGTTTTGTGTGAAATGAAAGGAAATCACAAATTTTGTGGCCATGAGCATCCCTAAAACTCAGATTATAATTTTTTTTCACCTGGCCTTTGTTTTCCCCAACACCTACTTGTGTATGTGGTGCTGGGGTTCACTCCAGCTCTGCAGATAATTTTGAAATGTAGTTCCTCACTAAAAGAAACCCGAGACGGTCGACCCCAGGCCTAAGGCAGCAAAGGCAAGGGTGAGCTTGGAGCATCTCACCACACCACGAGAAGGAAAGGGTCGGAGCTGCACTTGGACAAGGTGACCTACTGACCTTGCCAAGAGGGGCAGTCTGAGGCAAGAACTGAGAAGAAGTGCAGGGAACTGAAACCAATCAACTAAGCTCATGGCCTTTAAAAAGAAACCACAAGTGGCCAACTGGGCAGAGTTGCAGTATAGACAGCCTGGCACGTGCCAGTGGGCTCAGCCTGGGTTCCAACTGAGTTTTCAAGAATTCAGAGGAACAAACTAAACCAAGTGTGCACCAGCCAGAGCCAGGTGACTGGATCTTCAACAGAAAACTAGGGGGGGAAAAATCAGAGGAGGAATATACGAATTAGGAGGTGTGTGGAAACACTGAAAAATGTTCCTGGGTGCAGTCAAACCCCAGGGTCTAGGGATGCTGTGACGGGGAGATGAGGTCTGAGCAGTGGCTGCACGTGGGAGGCAGGGCTGCCATTAGGATGGGACACGATGACAGGCTTCTCAGATAGGGGGTGTTTGCTTCTTGACCAGACCGCAAGAGTGCTTTAGAGTTAGTTCATTAACGCCATATGCCTGTGTGGTTTTCTGAATCTTAAAACAGACCCCTGTGTGCCCTCCTTTCGATCGTGTATTTGAAAAGGAAACGTTGCGCCCTAAGGGAGGCGCGCTTAGGCCTACAGGAAGGACTGTCAGTGCCCGGTTCTTCTGCGTCACATGCGCTGTCATCTAGACATGATATGGGAAGAGAGGTGATAAAGTGCAATAGTCACCTGTGTCCCTCTTACAGATCGGCTGCAATGCTGTCAGCTGGGCCCCTGCCGTGGTACCCGGAAGCCTCATAGACCAGCCGTCAGGGCAGAAGCCCAGTTACATCAAGAAGTTTGCATCTGGTGGCTGCGACAACCTCATCAAGCTGTGGAAGTAAGTGGCTTGCGGGGACCCTGGGGCCCACTAACCCACCTCGCCCCTGAAGTACTGTCAGGACATCCTTTACAAAGGAAGCACCGTACTGGTCATCTGGCTGTGCTGTGGAGGGCGGGCAAGGCTCCCTGCTGAACTCTCTACTCTTCCTGCAGGGAGGAGGAGGACGGCCAGTGGAAGGAGGAGCAGAAGCTGGAGGCACACAGTGACTGGGTTCGAGATGTGGCCTGGGCCCCCTCTATCGGCTTGCCCACCAGTACCATCGCCAGCTGCTCCCAGGTCGGCCACTGGCGTCCCACAAAGGCCAGGGGCTCTCACTCCTGTGCTACATCTAGAGAGGCACAGGTTTAGGACACTGTGGGGAAAGTCCTGGACAGAAGACAAGGCAGAGTGATTAAATGGAACCAGGGGCCAAGTTGACCTTTGTGGAGGTGCCTGGTTCTAAGGGTTCCCAAGAATCCTGGGACCTTGGACTCATTGACATAGCCACCCACCCCCGATGATAGGAACCCAAGGACCAGCGTTCAATCCTTACACTGCCTGCACAACATCAGAATGTTTTAACGTTGAAAGGGATTTTTTTTCTTGTCCCTTCTCGTTCTGAGGTTGGTTTTTAGACAGCTGTGTCTATTCAGATAGGGAATTGCCCCAAGGCACGAGGAAAACCCTAGAGGAATGAGCAGTGCCCACTCCACTCCTGGTCTGCAGGGTAGAGACAAAAGGAAGGGGCCTTCTGCCTGACCTGAGCCTGTCTTTTCCCAGGATGGTCGCGTGTTCATTTGGACCTGTGACGACGCCTCAGGCAACATGTGGTCACCGAAGCTACTGCACAAGTTCCACGATGTTGTGTGGCACGTGAGCTGGTCCGTCACAGCCAACATCCTGGCTGTCTCTGGTGGAGACAATAAGGTAGGTGCGGGCCCTGTGGGCCCTCCCACCTGTTGAGGGGCCTTTAGGGACTGATTTGTAGGTGATTGAACTCTCCACCCTCTGAGGTCCTGACAAAGCCACTTAGCCGTAGTATCTTTGTGGTGGTGTCTACAGAGTTGGAAAACTTGTGGACAAGTTTGTCCAAAATGGGCGGATTGGTAAAAAGGAGGACAAAGCCTTCCACATCTCCCTCTTGTGTGTGAGCCACAAAGAGGTGCACAGCCAGAGTGGCGGCTGGAAAGACCCCTCCCACCAAGTCACACTTTGGAAGTCCCCATATAAAGCAGTCACGTGGAATGCTCCTACCTCGTGGCCCTGCAGGGACCTCTGGTCATCCTCCTCCACTGAATGCCTCTCTACCTGGGTGCATGTGTTCCTCACAGCACATGTCCAGGGAAGACTCCCCAGCTGCCTTTCCTCTTCTTCAGTGTAGAAATAGGGTGCTGGCTCGGGTCTTTCCTGCATCTCTGTTTCTATGCTGGCCTGCAGGTGACCCTGTGGAAGGAGTCCGTGGACGGGCAGTGGGTCTGCATCAGTGATGTCAACAAGGGCCAAGGCTCCGTGTCAGTCACAGAGGGCCAGCAGAATGAGCAGTGACAGCACAGGTGGGGCCTGGTCCCCCCACTGCCACTCCAGAACAGCCGACCAAGCCAGTGGGAAGAGGAGCCCCAAAGCACTTTTCCCAGGATTACAAAAGCAGCCCGCTCCTCTGCCTTAACACGATTCTGAGGTTTGTGGTTTACTCTCTGCCTCAAAACATTCATGTCACAAAGAACAAACTAAATCTATTACTTTCAAAAATATCTTTGGTCATTTTCGTGTAGCTTTGGGTTCAGGCATTATCTGGGGGAGGCTGTTTCAATAAAGTCACACTGCTGTGATTCTCGCTGCATTTTCCTAGCACTCACCACCAAAAAAAAATTTTTCTTACCTCACTGGTGTATCTCTGCCCTAGAAACTGAGGCAGGTGAGCTGATCCAGGTGGGAAGCCCATGCCATGCCTGCATGGGGACTGTCACAGCTGGTGGAAGAGGCAAGTATGACCCCAACCTTAGTTTAAGAAAGTGGACCTGCTTTGGTTAGAAATAGGGTAGAGGCCAGGACCCCCCGCACTAGCCTCACGTCATTCCACAAAATCCCAGCCTGCAGAGAAACTGCTGCTTCCGTCCAGTGACACATGACACACCCCAGCGTGGAGCTCACAGCACCTAGCAAGACATGGGGAGATGACGTGAGCGCCTGGGGTGGTGGCTCCTCCTGGCCACAGAGCAGCAGGCCAATTTCTGGACCCCATGTGGCAGCAATCGGAGGGAACAGCTTCGTGACATGCGCGCAGCCTGGGGTAAAGTCAAAGGCTGTGCTGGAAGAGCTCCACGCCCATCTCCGATGTTCTTCATGGAATATAAATTCCAGCACTTGACAAAATCCAACTCCAACGTAAAGCCTGAGTTAGGGACCAAGAAAATAGATCATAGCCAAAGCGGACACTGAAGGAAAAGGAACAAGGAAGACGGCTAGCACACGCAAGGACCGGGTTCAAAGCCAAGCACACAACAGAGTCAGAGCGACGGAAGGCACATGAAGACAGGGATGATGGACAGTCACACAGACTGATATTAATATGACCACTGTGGGATTACTTCCACTTCTATAGACATCCCTTGGGTTCCATCCGCAACCAAAAGAAAAGACCTTGGTGACTTAACATTACTGGCAGTTAGGTGAGGGGTATTCAAGACCTCTCCGTAGTATTTCCTCATTTTAAAATAAAATAATTTCAAAATGGTAGATTTAAACCAAATTCCATAGGTGAGTAGTGATGGGGCCAGGCTGGCCTTCAATCCCTTGGGCTCAAGTGATCCTCCTGACAGTGTTCCGAGTAGCTGGGGCTATGGCTGAGCTCCAGCACAAAGAAAAATTACCTTTTTCAAAAACCCACTTAGGGCTGGAGATGATGCTCAGTAGCAGAGCACTTGGGCCGTGGATTCCATCCCCAGCGCTGCAAAAAAATAAATCATACCAAACTAGACAGCAAGATTGCATCTCAGAATAAAAAACTAAGACTCGACTCCACACTGCGCATACAAAACCCATCTTACATGAAAAACAATGCAAGTGTTTGTTAAATATTTTAAAACAGCTGGGTGCAGTGGTGCACACCTATAATCTCAGCAACCTACTGAAAACCTTGTCTCATCAGGAAAAACAAAGGGCTGGGGATGTGGCTTGGTGGTAGAGCACCTGGGGTGTGTGTGTGTGATGTACACAGACCCTAATCGATAAAAGCTGAAGTATCTATATTACTATCAGATAAAATAGACTTTAGAACAAGAAATACCCTCGGGGATAAAGAGGACCGTGCTAACAGCCGGTTCATCCAGGAAACGTAATCCTGCGCACGGACACGGGACACCGGACACCCGTAACAGCTTTGATATGTTTGAACCAAAAACAGCACCGAGCAGGGCGTACCTGTGATCCCAGCAACGCAGGAGGCTAAGAGGATCACAAGTTTGAGGCCAGCCACAACAAACTTAGCAAGGCCCTAAGCTCAAAATTAAAAATACAAAGGGCTGGGGGGCTGGGGCTCAGTGGTTAAGAGCTCCTGGGTTCAATCCCTGGTGCAAAAAAGGAAAAAAAGAACTGAAGAGAAATAATCTAGCACTGTGGAAAGCTCCACACTCCTCCAGCAACTGCACAAGAGGACTGCAAGGTCAGAATACACGAACCCATCCTCTCCAGACCCCAGGCCACAGGCCGGCCATCCTGCCGACGCACACCACGGACCCTGGACCCGAATCACCCAGAGCGTACTCTCTAGCAACAAAGAGAATCAGCTCAAAATCAGCGACACACACACTTCTCAGATCCATGGCTCACAGCACAAAGTTGCAGCCCAGAGTCACTAACAGGGAAAAGGAGGAACAGAGGAGATGGGATAGGTGGGAAAACACGTTCTCAACGCCCTGTGTTTCATGTTGGTTCTTGGAACCACATAAAATGCTGTGACAAAATGTCATTAAGAAAAACTCCCTAGGGGCTGGAGCGGTGGCTCAGTGGTTTCGGCGCTTGCCTGGCAAGCACGAGGACCCGGGTTCAAACCCCAGCACCACATACACAACTGAGTGTTGGAGCAACTAAGGCCATGCGAAAAAACTAAATAAAGTTGTTTCTCTCTTTCTCTGTCTCTCTCACTGTCCCTCTCTCTTTAAAAAAAAAAAAAGTTTAAAAAAAAAAAACTCCCTAAAAACTGGAACACTTCAAAAGAACAATTTTAGTCATAGCAACTTCAGACCAGGAAATAAATGTGCAAGTAGCTTTAAAACATTCTGACTGGGGGCTGGGCGGTGGCTCAGCGGTCACAGCGCCTGCCCAGCACGTGCAAAGCACACGGGTTCAAACCCCAGCACCACACACGCAACTAACAGAGCAACGAAAGCCACACGAAGAACTCAACAAAAATTGATTCTCTCTCTCGCTCACTGTCCTTTCTCTTAAAAAAATAAAAAAACATTTTGACTTGGGGCTGGAACCGTGGCTCAGCAGTTATGGCGCTTGTCTGGATGTGCAAGGGTGTGGGTTTGAACCCCCGCACCATGTACACAATGAAGTGTCCGAGCAACAAAAATCACATGAAAAACTAAATAAAATTGATTTTCTCTTTCTCTCTATCCATCTGTTTAAAAGAAATTTTACTATATATTGCTAACTGATGGCATCATATAATTTCATGGTAATAATTCTAGTACTCTATTTTAAAGTATGTTGATATTGTAAGATAAAGATAAAAGTTATTTTCTGAATATAATCAGAAACCAGTATCATAGAGAATAATGGTAAAGAAATGTGAGTATAAAACCCAGGAAGTGAAAACTTTACATCTGTGACCTTAAACTTCACTGGAATCCCAGCTGCCCCCTTTCCACACGGGGTGTGTTCCAAGAGCCCAGTGGCAGCCTTGAATCCATGAACAGGACCAAGCTCTACATACACTGTTTTCTCCTCTGCAAACATACCTCCGAGAAAGCCTAATGTGGAAACTGCACGGTAAGAGATTAACAATAACAACAACTAGAAATTCAGCAATACGGGTACTGAATAGTTACTTATGTATGAGCCAGGTATACTAGCACATGCATGTATTCCCAGCTGTAAGGGAGACTGAGCAGGAGCTTCACCTGAGCCCAAATCCGAGACAATAGCGTGGGCAACGTAGTGAGATCCCAGCTCAAAAAAAAACAAAAATATAAAAAACATGAATTTTTTTCCTGTAATTTTCCATGTAGCATTCTCAGATCACAGTTGACTTCAGGTGATTCAAACTATGGAATGTGGAACTGTAGGCAGGAGGAGACTACAATAACAACAATATGAGATTTCTAACCTCTGTCTACTAAAAAATCCTAGAGGCAGAAGATCAGTACCCAGATTATGGTCTCTCTTTTATTTCCCAATAAGAATCAAGACTTCTTTAAAAAAAAAAAAAAAAGTCGATTTTCAGTCTGAGACAGAAAGCACAAAAGATAAGCCCCAAGATATGTTACTGGGACAGAAAGCAAGAGCAAGTTCAAGGCCAGCCTCAGAACTTAGGCCCTGAGCAACTTAGTAAGATGCTGTCTCAAATCAAAAACATGGGCTGGAGCGGTGGCTAGGCGGTTACAGCACTTGCCTGGCATGCGAGAGTTCAAACCCCAACACCACATGCACAACAGTCTTGGAGGAAATGGAAGTCATGTGAAAAACTAAAAATTGCTTCTTTTACTATCACTATCCCCTCTTTCTTTAAAACACACACACACACAAATAAAGGGAGAGGCATGGCTGGTTACATGACTCAGTGGTTCTGTGCTCCCTGGGTTCAATCACCAGTACAGAAGGAAAAAAAAAAAGACAGGATTACTGTCGAAAGTACTCAAAAATCCACTAGTCAAATAGGGAAGCATCAAAAAGAACAATGACTATAATTAACTGAAACACTACATAAAAATCCATGACTTCATCATAGGAAAAATAAGCAAGTGCTGGAAACTCAACTTTCACTTTGAAAATTAGTAAAGAGGAAAACGATCAAGTACTTGTCTTGCCTTTCCTATATAAACCGTTATGTCCAGGTAGTAAAATAACTGAAGGAAAAAGTACTATATAAATATTTAAGAATGCCACATGCAGTAGCGTTGGGAGGCTGAGACAAAAGGATCAAAAGTTCAAGGACAGCCTCAGCAACTTAGGCCCTAAGCAACTCCACGTGTCTCTCATAAAATAAATTTTTAAAAAAAGGGGGTTGTGGGGAGATAGGAACACGTGGAGCTGCAGACTGGTCCAGCTGCTCTGGAAAGCAGTGTGGAGAATCCTCAAAAAATCAGGGATGGACCCACCATATGATCCAGCTATCCCTCTTCTGGGTATTTTTCCAGGTAATTTAGAATCAGCACATAATAGCAACACAGCAAAATCCATGTTCACAGCAGCTCAATTTATAACAGCTAAATTATGGAACCAAACCAGATGCCCCTCACTGGATCTAAAAACTGGTGTATATATGCAACGGAGTTCTACTCGGCTATTAGAAACACTGATATTGCAGCCTTTGGAAGGAAAATGGGTGGCAATGGAAGAAATCACGCCGGGCAAAGCTAGCTAGACCCAGGCCTGTGTGAAAGGTAGAAAAACTCATGTATTAGACCCAGCACAGGCGGAGCAACACACCATCTAGGGCGACCAGATATGTGAGGGGAGGGGAGGGAGAACAGGGAGGGATCTAGGAAGACAATCAACAAGGTAGCACACTCTTTACCCCTGAGAATCGAAACAGTACTCATGCACTCATTTAATTCTGGAAAATTCACAATCTAAGCATTTATATAGGAGCAAACTATGGAAGAATCAGGACACTGGGGTGTGGGCAATGTGGGGGTGATTAAGAACAAATGCCTATCATATTGTTACTTTATATGCATTTATGATTGTACATAACACAACCCTTAATAAAAAATTTAAAAAACAAAAAATAAGGGCTGGGGGTGTGACTCAGTGGTTACACACCCCTGAGTTCAATCCCCACTACCAAAAAAAAAAAAGCATTTGTAATCCCCAATCATGGGTATAGCCAATCACCAGTGGTAGGTAAAACCAGGACGTGGAAAGTTAATGGAGACCGTCAACAAGCATGGATCGGTGACATCTACAGAGCATCCTTAATAGAACTGGCAGATATTAAAAGCCTCGCAGCACCAGAATGAAGCATTCCTGCCAAAAGAAAAGTGGGTCTGAACCGGGACGTTCAGACCGGGGTGTAGCTGCTAGTTTAGAGAAGGCCCTGGGGGTGGGGACAGAGATCAATCAATGCCAGGAGGAAGCAACCAAGGAAGTCTAGACTGTGGGGGCCTAGACAACTTTCTGAAGCTGTGCTGTGTGTTGAAAGGGTGGAGGATGCGAGGTTGTCGACACAATGTGGACTTTGTGCCATTTCCAAGGCGGGATGACAGGCAGCTGAGACCTGCTTTAAACCACTGTAGGGCCAAGGCAAGGGACATCAAGAGGTGGCAGCTGTGGCCGTTCACAGAAGCACAGTCCTGTGAGTACCCAGAAGCCACAACAGCCACCGACCATGGGAAATGTGGTTGCTCTGAACTGAAACATGCTGGAAGAAGAAAACACCTACGCTAGTTTCCACATTAGACTTCAAAGGCCAGGGGTTTTTGTTTTGGTTTTTTTAAGAGGACACGAGAGAGAGAGACAGTATCAATTTTCATTGAGTTTTTCACATGGCTTTCGTTGCTCTGACACTTAGTTGTGTACGTGGGTGACGGGGTTTGAACCCGTGTACTTGCGCATGCTGAGCAAGTGCTGTAACCACTGAGCCACATCCCCAGCCCTTTTTTATTTTTTATTTTGAGACAGGGACTTGCTAAGTTGTTTTGGGCCTCACTAAGTTGCTAAGGCTGGCTTTGAACTTGTGATCCTCCGGTCTCTAGAGCCACTGGGATTATGGGTGTACACCACTGCACCCAGTGCTCTCAGAAAATTCTAAATTACACATAAAGCTCTTACTTGAGGAAGCATTACATTTCTATTTGAAAATACTGATCAAGGGGCTGGAGCAGAGGCTTGGTGGTTACGGCATTTGCCCGGCATGCGCAAGGACATGGGTTCAAACCCCAGAACCCACGTACACAACTAAGTGTCAGAGCAACAAAAGCCACGTGAAAAAGAGGAAAAATTGATTCTCTTTATCTCTTTCTCTCTCGCTGTCCTCTCTTTAAAAAAAGAAAGAAAAAGAAAATGCTGATCAACAAGTTTTGGAAGTCAAGATTAGGAGAAAAGGGAAATCCCACCAAAAAAACCTAATTCTAAGAATAAAATCTCTTGTATAGCTCCAGAATCAGCCTCACTTGGACTGGACTTTGGCCAAGTTGAAAAACAGACCAAAAAAAGTGTCTGCTGAACAGGAATCACGGTGGGAAGGGAACACAGACCGTGGTGCCGAGGCGCATCCGCAGCCCATACATAGCTGGCTCACTCACAGCTCGGAGCGGCACGGGAAGGGCATAAGCAAACGCTGACCCCCACCAAGTCCCAGGAGGAGAAAGGACGGTCTGGGAGCTGACCCTCTGGTCCTGGTTATCATCCCAACTTGAAAGAGCTGGAACGCAAGCCGGTCCCAGTGACGCAGCCCTGAGTCACATGGTCTTCCCCCACTGGTCCTCTGGGTCCATACCTGAGCATTCCCAGCCGGCCTCAGTTCCCCACTTCCACAGCTGCAGGGGGCGGCTGGGCTTCTCCCTCCAAGTCCTCACAAGCCCATCAGCTCTTCCCTCCTCCCCCTGCTGCCTCCAGGGACCCTGTGGAATGTGCTCAGGATTTTCAACCCCGCCCTGCCAACCCTTAGTGCCCCAAAGATAAGTGAGCGGCAAGGATTGTTTACCTGCTGGTGGCCTTATCTAAGATCAACACTGGCAGCTTCTGCCTCCAGGGTGGCTTCATGTCCCAGTAGGTGCTGGGTCACCATAGCCAGGTAGGTGCTGTTTTGAAGGGTTTTGGGGTGGGGAGTGGCTCTGAAAAATCCATAGGCCTCTGAGGGCTGCAGATTCTTCTCTAGCTCCACCCAAAGCCCCCCTGGGTCCTGGGGCCAAAAGGGATCTAGGCTCAGGTGGTAACAACTTTTGTGGGGACAAGATGGGGATGTCAGCCACCACTGGAGGACACGAAGTCCTTGCCCCTCCACATTCCACTTAAGGAAGCAGTCCAGCCCAGCCTGTGCCTCCTCTCTCCCCAGGGTCCCAACAAGGACCCAATCCCTGCTGAAGGCCACTTGTCACATCAGGGTGGCCCCTTGGCGTGTGTTCTGCTGTCCACGTCCTCCTGAAGGGACAGCCTGCCCAGTTCCATCATGCTCAGAGCAGGTCACCTTCCTAAACACCGCGGCCACCGTTGAAGCAGATGCCTAGCAGAAAGCACGCCAGGAGAAGGGGGTCCTGGCCTCATCCTAGACCGAGAGGCTCTGGCCACAGGACTTTGGGCAAAGTGCGGCTCTCCTGCACTCCAGCTTTTCTCCCAGGAAATTGAGGGTTCAGGCTCCAGGGCCTCAAGCCTCCCCAGCTCTCATCAACGTTATGGCTCAGTCTCCACCTGTTCAAGAACCTTCTCGGCCGCCCTCCTACAAAGCCAAACTAGCAGTTTTCAAGGCACCCGCAACCTGACCCCAAACCACCTTTTCACCACTAATCCAGTCACCACTGCCCTCCAATCCACACCGTCCCTTCACACACACTTCCTGCCTGCGGCCTCCCGCCCCAGCCAAGGCCTGGGCTGAAGTGAGTCCCTTCTCTGCCCAGGTCTCGCTTGGTCCTTAGGAGCCACCAATGGATGAGGCCCTGGGGGCAATGGCCTTGCACCTGCCTGCAAGTCCTATGGGCCTGGTGCTGCGGCCACACTGCAGGAGGCTGTCGCACCACCATGATCTGCCTAAGGCCAAAAGACTCAGAGGAACCACACCAGGGCAGGTGGGAGACTGCTCCTCCAGGAACACTGCCTCCCTCCCTGAGCAGGACAAGGCGAGCTGCCGGGTTCACACGTACCAGGAGCACTGCAGGTCGCTTGTGTAGCATGCAGGAGGCCCTGGGGTCCATCCCCAGTGGTGCAAATGAAAACACAAGAACACAGAGCAAGGCCGAGCCCAGCCTGCTTGTACCCGCAGCATGACGGACAGCCCCAGGCCTGCTCCTGAAAGGCAACGCTCACCACCGCCCAGCCTCTCCTCCTCCCTGCAGTCCGGCTGCGGAGGGTTCCCTGCCCTGTCTCCCAGCCCTCCAGAGGTCTGCAGAAGCTCCAGTCTGGGGAACAAGAAGGCCAGCACTGCCCCAGGCCAAGGGCCTCCCCCCACACCAGGGCCAGGCTACTTGGGGCAGCTGGAGCTGAGCCGCCCAACCCCACAACCTCCCGGGGCAGGCAACCACACTGCTGATCCCACCCGGAAGACATGGGTATTTTTAGTTCCCCAGGAATGTCCATCAGCCCACGCAGGAGCCAGCTGTCTGAGACACAAGGTCGCTGGAGTAAAACAAACACCAGGCCTCCTATATAAGGACCAGACAGCCGCCAGGCACCACCTCCTCCAGGAATCCCAGGTAGGTGCTCCACTGTGGGGTGTTTATGGGTTAGCCGTTCACACACACCCCCTCTCTGGGCCTCAGCAGAACCATCTACACAAAGGGGAGGATGGACATCCAAGGTCACTGTCACCGCTCATACAAAGCTTGGCTTAAAAGCTTTCCGAATGCCCTGGAGACCCTGCCAGTTCAGCTTCCTCATCGACACCTGGGACAAGCAGCACTGGGGTGGACACCCCAGCCCACTGCCACATCAAGATCTGACACCAAGCAACACAGCGCCTGGGGACGGGGCCCTCTCTGCTCAGTAGCCACCCCTGGGCCCTTTCCCAAGCATTCTGGAGGCACAAGGGGAAGAGGCGTGCTACCTGCAGACCCTCTCCCAACAGGGCCATCTGCCCCACCCGGCTGAGGCCATGATCTCTGCGGGGACCTTCTGCAGCCTGCTGCTCCTCAGTGTTCTCTGGGTGGACTTGGCCATGGCAGGCTCCAGCTTCCTGAGCCCCGAGCATCAGAAAGCCAAGGTGAGCCCTTCCTCCAGTCCCACATTTTGACGGGGGATTCCTCCTCTTGGAACCAGCCACGTGACCCAAGGCAATGGCTCTGCCACCCCACCAGGCTTATGCCTTCTCCCAGAGCACAAAGGACTCTGGATCTGACCTTTTTCTGTTTTGAACAAGATACAGGGGCTGGGGAACCTAACGAGAACTTCTCTCCTCTCCAGCAAAGAAAGGAATCCAAGAAGCCAGCAGCCAAACTGCAGCCCAGAGCCATAGAAGGCCAGCTCCACCCCGAGGACAGAAGCCAGGTGGACAGGGCAGAGGATGAGCTGGAGATCCGAGTGGGTACTCTCAGTCTGATGGTTTGTGGCAGTGGGACAGGGGTAGGCGGAGAGGGCAGCAGGAGGCGGCTGTGAACAGGGACTCAAGAATCAAACTAGCACCAAGATAGCTGAGCTCTGCGCTGGGCTCTACGAGGTCTTTGGCCAAGGAGAACGTCTAGAAGTAACTTTGCTACAAGAGCATGGGCGCGTACGGAGCCACCGGCTGAGAAGGTGCAGGCGACTGCAGGCAAAGTGGGCACACGTGGAGCCCTGGGTGACAACCAGGGCTGGCCCAGGAGTGCACTGCACAGAACCAGGGGCAGGCAAGGTGGCTGCTGGCCCAGGCTCTGGCTCCAACCTCACCTGAGGGAGGGAGTGGGGCGGGTGGGTCTTTCCTCAGGCACCTTGCAGGGCGAGGAAAACCCAAGGTTAGGAGAGGGAGAGCAAAGGGATTTCACAGGGGTCTGCGCAAGCCCCTGCCTTGGTGCGGGTCAGCATCAGGTCACCCTCTTTGCAGCTGACCCAGGATTCCCCTGGGTCCTACCTAACAACAGCAACCACCGTGCAGTCACACCTGGGTACCGCGATTCATCAGCATACAGTACCTCTGTGTTTGTGTGCACGCGCACGCTGCCCGCACGCACTGGGGATCCAACCCAGAGCCTCGTGCCTGCTAGGCAAGCGCTCTACCACTGAGCTGCACTCCCAGCCCTCTTTCTCCCTTATTCCTCGCCATTTAATCTCTGTAACAACCTGCAAGGTCAGCAGGATGACTCTAAAATCCACTGAGCACACAGGAAGTCAGCAAGCAAAGGTTCCGGGGACGCACCTGCCCAAGGCCAGGGCTGCCTGCAACCCCACTTCCTCCCCATGGGTCTGGTGACACACAGTGAGCACAGTGCCACAGGAGCAGTCTCCGCAGGTCTGAGTCCTCCCTTCAGCCTCACTTTACCTGTTCCCACCCTCCTCTCTGGTCAAGGACCAATGACAAGCTCGAGCTCCCCAAACCCCCTCCTCTCCTCACCAGGACCTAAGCACACTCCCAGCCACCAGGCTCCTATGGCAGTGGCAAGAATCCTGAGGCCAAACCCAGGACACTTACCATGGGCCAGCCCCAGCTGTGCAGCCACCCAGCCAGCAGAGCTGTCCTAGCTCAGATGGGGACAAGGTCTCGGATGACGGGCGTCTCTCGCTCCCAGGAGCACCGGCCTTGCAAGAAATGACCCACATTGCCCAGCTGCAGCCTGTGTCTGGAACGCCCAGACCAATGGACAGCCCTCCCCCAGGGACGGCCCCTCTCACCCCCGCACCTCCGCTGACCAGATGGGCCAACATGGAAGGGGCTTTTGTAGGTCTCGTGAAGCCAGTCTCCCAACTGCCACCGCCCCACCTCTCACCTGCCCCTCCTGCACCATCCCAGATGTCAGAGCAGCCAGAAATTCCCCACGATCAGCACCCCCTGCTTCCCAAGACAGCTGCCAGTTGACCGGACCACACTGAAGGGCCCAGTTCCAAGAAACCAACAGTGGCTCAGCGGTTTCGGCGCTTGCCTCAAATGCGTACGGACACTGGTTTGTGCCCCAGCACTACATACACAGCAAAGTGTCCAAGCAACGTAGTCACATGAAAAACTGAATGGAGTTGATTCTCTCTCCCTCACTGTCTCCCTATCTTTTGAAGAGCCCACTGCTTGGTGTAGGCACTCCCAGAGCCCCTTTCCACCCATGGGCCTGACAGCAACAGCCCTGCCTCTAAGGGAGGCAAGGTCTGGGGCAGTGATGGGGAGGGGGCCCTCGGCCGCCTGGCATGGATCCACGACTGGATGGGTCTCGGGGTATGGCAGGTCACACAACCACTCTGGGCTGTTGCTGTGAAGACAGGGTGAAGGACCAGACCAGCTTGGGCTCCCTTCCAGCATGAAGACTGTCACTGACCCATTGAGAGAGAGAAAGAGAGAAAGGAACAGTCTCTGCTCTGTCCATGATGTGGCTGCAAAAGTAGCTCGTTCCCATTTACCCAAAGCGTGAGCCCCAACAAACCATCCCGGGGGTGCTTGCGAGTGGGAGAGGGGACACGCTCCCCTTAGCGGAAGAATGGACCTGGGAAAAGCCATCTTCCGGTTTGATTTCCTGCATTTATAAGAACAACAGGAAGCACAAATGAGAAAGGGGAAGGAAGGGTGGGGCCAGAACTCCACCTGGCCTGCAAGCCAGGACACTGCCCCCAAACCTCCACAACAGGGCCTGCAAAGTGACCACTGGTCATTCAGGGCTTCGCCTTCCAAAACTGTGAAGAGGGGAGGAAAACCGTATCCCAGGGACCCCACAGCTTTCATCAGCATCCCCGAGAGGCTCAGGCCAGGATCCATGAAAGACACCACAGGGTGAGGACCATCCTGATGATGGGCACAGCAGACCTGGCTAGCCACACCCAGCATCACCTGCCCAGCCAAGCCTCCTCGTGGGAGGGGATGCTGTGACCCTGACACCTCCTCTGCTCTACCCCCAGTTCAACACACCCTTCGATGTGGGAATCAAGCTGTCAGGGGCTCAGTGCCAGCAGCATGGCCGGGCCCTGGGCAAGTTCCTTCAGGACATCCTTTGGGAAGAGGCCAAAGGTGAGTTGTCACCTGAGTCAAGTTAATCCCTTTGCCAAGAAATACCAGGTGGGAGCCAAGCCCACCTGAGAGGCGACATGATCTATTCTTGCCCACCTTAGCACTTCAAAAAGACCTTCCAATTCCTCTTCCCCAAATCCCTACAAGGGAGCGGCGGGGCTGGTCCTGGTGAGCCACAGGGAGGGGGCTGAGCCCAAAACCTTCGTCAAAGAACTCCAAGCACTGGGCCCTTAGCTCTGGGCCCTGGCTGACTCCCCACTTTCCATGACAAGCGCCCATGAACCCTGCCTATCGGACTTCCTGTCACCAAGGGAACTGGTGCCCCAATTGCATTCTGAAAAGGCTCCACAGCCAGATATGCAAGGTTTTTTGGATCTGTTCTGCATCCCCAAGTGCCTTGTCTAAGACCCCTACTGAGGCAGCAGAAGCCCCGTCTTTGGAGGCGCATGCCTTAATCCACCAAGCTCATCCTCACGAGGGGCGTTCACCCTGCACCCCCATCTGAGGCAGGAGGAAGGGGTGATGCTCACTCACCCTGCAGCATAGATGAGGAAACCAAGAGGGGACCTATCCAGGGTCACACGGTCCACACTGAGGCCAATGCTCCCCATCACCGCATGCCACCTCCAGTGTCACCATTGTGGAAGGCCATCTTTGATGGCAGTGGTTGGATGGGGGACCTGGAGTTCTGACCTGACCTCTTGCATTTCAGAGGCCCCAGCTGAGAAGTGACACCTTCAAGATGGGCCTGCTCTTCTCTTTCCTCCCAATCTGCGCTTTAGGCTGCTTCCGCAACAACCCCCAGACCCCTGTATCAGTTTGAGTCAATAAATGTCCAAACTGAATGCCAAATGCTCAAAATGGGGATTTATTTTGCCAAAAAAGTTTCATGTTTTACTTAAAAAAGAAAGAAAAAGAAATGAAAAAAGAAACAAAACCATTCTTAGTCCCTGGTCAATGGGAAGAGGGAAGACGACGCACCGCCCAGAAAGCCACAATGAACCTGCTGTCCACACAGGAGAACTGGGAGATGTGACAGGGTCCCTGGAGGAGGGAGAGGGAAGGGGGGTGAGGGAGAGGAGTCGCTCCTCCACAGCCGCGGAGGGCTTCCATGCAGCCAGCAGTGGCACCTTCGTGACAGTGGAGTCGACATACTTTCAAGCTCAGTCACCAGGACAAGTAAAACGGAAGGATGAGAGAGTTCCAGAATAAACCTGAAGTTAGACATAGGAGGTGCACTCACCTCCCGCTCCTCCTACGCGGGCCATCGCCTGGCTTAGGGCACTGGCATCAGCTAGCTATCGCCAAACGCTCCAAGTCCAGCTCGTCAATCCCACATGTGAATTCCAGTGAGGACCCTGCTCTCCCCGGGAGGAATGCCCCAATCCTGTACACCTGGTGTGAATCCGAGGGCTCACCTCCATGTCCCGGAGACAACGGATGGGCCACGTAAGGGGAGGGGGACCCCAAAGACAAGCCCTGCCCAACTCCCCATGCAGGTAAATGAGCACTAGGACTCTGCAGAGGCCAGGGGGGTGATGCACACACGCTGCAAATGCCCATCATAGGCTACAGGAGCCATGGGCTGCCCCAGCAACATCCTGCCACCCCGTAGCTACACGTTAGCTACCGCTCAGACATGGCAGGCACTCACTCTGCAATCCAACTGCTGAGGAACTGTGTGCTCCAGGGACAGTCATCTCCATCCGGGGACTTCTCAGAAGCCAGACCCTGAGCTCCACCATCTTCACAGCCGCCCAGGTGATCAGAGAGCTTACACCACGCCGCCCGGAGCCAACCACAGCCTGTCCCGGCAGCACAGTGCCTCACAGGACAGCAGCTGACCATCTCATACACACCTGGCCAGGGGCCCTCAACCAACGTGGAACACCCAACAAGGTGTCCCGTTTCCACCTTTCCCCATCTCTCCTGTCCCAGTTCTGTTGCCAACCCTGCCTGACCCACAGGCAGACAACACACACACAAAACGTATACAGGGGCCTGACCAGGTAAAACCTGTCCTTCTCCCAGAAGCATCCGTCTCAGCCTCAGTAACACCACAGGTGGAAAGACTTTGTCACAAATAAGCAATTTAAGGTGCTGGGGAGCAGGGAAAGCTGAGAGAGGGAGGTAGGAAGAAGTAGGGGGAGCCAGCCGTCAGCTAAGCACTGACACAGAGATCCACACCCGTGTCCCAGCACGCAGGCACATCAGACCGCAGCCACAGGCCTCCCCTCCATGGTGGAGGAAGGAAGTGGGCCCCAGTATAGTCCGAGCAGCCCAGGAATCCAGCTTGTGATCTGGAGAATGTGGTCCAGTGACTGGGTGTGGAGGAAGACCGGGACCTGCCCCCGGACAGCTGCTGGTCACCTGAAGCTCACTCGTTCAAGCAGCAGCTACTGAGCAGCACTGTGGACTTGGCCCTCTTGGCTGCACCAGGCTGAACCAGGGGGCTGAGCACCAGCCCTAAGATCCAGACCCAGACACTCAACACCCCAGCTCCTCCCCAGGTCCCTGTCAAGAACGTGCATAGTACCTAGCATGGAGTGCCTCGCACATGGCTTGGGGATCCCAATTCATTCCTGCCGTGCACAAGGCACCCCTCTACCTATCTATGTAGATCAGTGTGACCTCAGCTCATCTTCACAGCAAGCCTGCTTACAGGCGAAGAAATCGACAACTCAGAGAAATGCAGTAACCTTCCCAGGGTCACACAGAATATGTGCAGCAGCCTCTCCCCCAGGTCCACAATGCTCAGGTCAAAGTCTCTTCCATCTCGTTCTCCACCTCTCAATCAGCGCTGCTTCCTGGACTTACCACTGAGCTACGGCCCCACTTTTGATTTTAGTTTTCATTTTCCTTCACAATGCATGGGGTGAACTTAGTGGTAGGCCGAGGACAATTTTAAGTTAACTTGCAAAAATAAAATCCATCAAAGGAAATGGTTAAGGTACAGACTCAAAAAAAAAAAAATTATCACCCCAAACATGATCCTACGCCAGTTTTCGTAAACATACTTCACGCTTTTTTCTTTTTCTTCTCCCGGCTGATACCGGGAATTGAACCCAAGGGTATTCTACCACTGAGCCACAACCCCAGGCCATAGGGTCCAAGCTGCTGAGGCTGGCTTCAAACTTGCCCCAGTCTCCAGAGTCACTTGGGATTACAGGATCCACCACCATGGTCAAGTCTTCATTATTACTTAATGATACCATTAAATAACGGTATCAATAATGGTCTCCAAGTGGGGTGTAATAAAGTTATTTGCTTAAGAAAAAAATATCCTTATGAAAACATTCCTGCTGGGTGCAGTGGTGCACACCCGTAATCCCAGCGGCTCAAGAGGTTGAGGCAAGAGCATCACAAATTCAAAGCAGCCTCGGTAATGTAGTGAGACCCTGAGCAACTTAGCAAGACCTGTCTCAAAACAAAAAGGGCTGGAGAAGTGGCTAAGAGGTTAAGCACCCCTGGGCTTAATCCCCAGGTTAAAAAAAAAAAAAAAAACCTTCTCGGAGGTGTTCACTCAGGAACTATCACGACGGCACCCCAACAGAAGGGGCGAGGAGCCCACACTAAGCACCCTGCTCCATCTGAACCCGCATTAAACACCGACAAGGCCGGGGGCAGCTGGCCACCACTGGCTCGTCTAACAGCTTGCCTGCTCCACTGCTGTGGGACCCAGTGGCCGTTCGTCCTTATTTAATACAAATGAACAATGCCAACAACCAGAATGCCAACAGATGATTAGTGTGTTCCAAACGCACCACAGAAAAGAAGATGGAGACACCAGCAGAGCCCCAAGCAGGCACCAGGCAAACACAGCAGCAGGAGCAGACGCAGCCACGGATCGAGGCAAACACGTGATGCACCTGCCTTTGCTGAGCGCTGCTGGGGGCCTTCCTGCCCACCTGGCTTCCTTCCCAATGCACTTGTGTTCAGGAGCACCCTGGCCTAGCACGCACCACGCCCTGAGCCAATCCCAGTACCGCCTCTGTCCACAAACAGGAAGGAACATCTCCTCCAGCTTTACCCAGAAGCAGAGACCGCAGTCCAAACCCACAGGCCCACGACTCAGCAGCACCCGCATGAACTGGGCTTTTACCTCCTCCCATCGCGCTCCCTTGCATGGGGCAGCTATCTACACACACTTCAAAGCCAGGCAGCCCGAGCGCCATGGCAGCACCTCAGGAAAGTGCGGACTGTCCTTCCAAGAGTTTGATTTTACTGCAGGGACACACGCACTTGGTAGGTCTCCTAAAAACATCAGATGTCCAGGTCACCAAGCCAGGCCACAGCACTCAGAGAAACCCAGACAGGCATGGAACCACGGGACTCAGCCGGAGCATCATCACTTTATTCTTAGAAAGATGGCTGAAGAGGGGGTGAGGTATAGAGGCACGGTGCAGCCCAACAGCAACCTTCAAGTCAGCCATCCACACAAAGGGCCCTAACTCGAGGCCAGGCCGCAGGCAGCCCCACAGTAAGGTCTCACTGATGACGCAAGGACAGGATAGTCCTACGTCCTGGAGGAAGAAGGGTGTGGACAGCACCTGGTGCTCCTCCTTGACAGGAGGCTGAGGCTCCAAGACGTCACGTAGGACTGACAGGTGGCTGTCCTTGAAGGACATGGCTATGCTGCAGATCATTCAGGTGAAAACTAAGCACAGACTTCGCAGCACCCAAACCTTTCAAACAGGAGTGTGAGGCCCAAATTTCCCCACACTGGCAACTCTGAGGCACAGACAGAAAAACAGCTGACCCTGGGAGATGGATGGACACCCAGGCCTGCTTTCCAGGCCACTGACTGGGGTGCCGCAGGGGCACGAGGGAAACTCCACACAGGAAATACTAAGTCCACCCCATTTCACCTTACAGGTTCAGAAGTGCCTTCCAGAGATACCTAGAGGAATACGTAAGGGATGCTCGTACAATTTAAGCCTCCAATAAAAAAGTGGCTCTGGTGGCATGTGTGTCTCACTGCAGTTTAGGGTGAGGATCCTTCTGGACAAAGCTCAGGAGTCCACTCACACTTAACCTCTGCATGGTAATTTAACTTCGCGGGCCTGCGAGGCAGACGCTCAGCAGAGCAGAACTCTGAACTTGAGATGATGCGGCTGCTGAAAGCCCAAGGAGAGGCGCTCTCCTCTACAACAGTCACAGAACACAGCAAAGGCAAGGGGGACGCCAGACGGCAAGGGCACTGCCGTGCTGGAAGACACAGACCCGCTCCTGCGGCACTGCCCCTGCAGCCCTGTGGATTCAGCCGCCAACCCAGGTGGGGCACACAAGGCATCAAACAGAAGGAATGAAATTCTGGTCAAGTAGTCCAGAAGGGGACACACGTGGAGCAAAGGGAGGCTGGACCCGGCCACTGGCTAGCAGTGATTTGTGCTGCAGACTGGACCCTAACTGTTCAACACACCACACAGCAGCCTGGGGCCTTTCCCTCAGTCCTGCAGTCGGTCCTGCACCTCTGCTAGCCAGGACTTCCCCGGGGCTGCGAGCGCCCTCCGCGGACCTCCATACTGATGTGCGGAACCAGTGGGAGCAGCTGCAGTCCTTGCTCCCGTGCTGACGCTGGAGCTGACATGGGAACAGTAACAGCCAAAGACAGGAGCTCTCCAGGGAGGGGGCAATCTCACTGGTTCCCACAAAACAAAACCTCTGAGACAGGTTTCCAGTGAATTTCCCAAGACTTCCCAGCAGGAGTTCGTTCTCACAACTGAAGAGCAGGGACCGAGTTACATGCCCACATGTGCTTGCAGGTAGGAGGGCAACTTTATTCACACTGTTCAGAAACACAGCTGCGGACCACACGACTCCAACTGCACACTCCTGACCCTCACACCACACTCGCTCCTCTCGGGCTGCTCTCAGGGACACAGAGCCCAGATGCTGTTCCTGCAGCACCTACCCCTCCATGGCCACCCACCCGCTGGCCAGAAGTGGCAGCCTGGAGGCGAGGTTGAGGAACAGCCTGTCCTGGTTCCCTCCGTCCCAGCGGGCTCTGCAAACACATCCTTGACCCAGGACACCGCTGAGGCTGGAGCCCAGCCTATGTGCTGATGGGCGGCTGGTCGCCCTGCAGGGTCTGAAAGAGAGAAGGAAGATGGTTCCTGGCCAAGTTCATCACCGACAGATGAGACACCCGGCTCACCCTGTGTTTATGTTCTCTACATTAAGAAATTGCAGCCAAACACCTGCCCGTCCTATTTCTACAGAGCACAGCATGTGAATTTCATGACCTTTCCTGGGACTCTGGAGGGCACCCTCCTTGCTCAGAGGTTGTAGAGGCGACTGGTGTTCTCACGCAGGGCAGCCAGCGTGCGGGAGAGCGGTTCGTCTTTGACCCTGGCAATCTCTCGGACGGTGTGCAGGGCCAGGCCCGGGTGGGCATACTGACACAGGCTCTTGGGAACCTGAAAGACACAAAGCGTTCAGAACATCGCTGTGCTTCCTGAGCACAGCAGAAACGCAAGACTCCCTCCCATCCCTTCCCCAGCAAGGACCTCTTTGGGGCTGCCCTGCAGAGACCCCTTTACCTGCAGGTGCAGGGAGAGTCCTAGTCAGGGGGGCTCTGGGTGAGCAGGGTCCCACGCTTCCGTGGACTGCCCTCTACAGGGTAGGGCTTTGCACTGCCTGGAAGAGAGCGGTTACCCTTCAGCTTCTCAGCCCCCTTGACTTTCGGTCCTGCAGAGCAACAAGGAGACATCTACACAGCCCAGGGTGGGACCTGGAAGTCACTGGGGCTCTGGCCCTGCCAACCTTGTACGGGTGACCGCCGCCCTCCCCACCCTCTCTCCTTTCAACGCCTCAACTCAGCCTGAAGACACCCCTACCTGGCGAGGGAGGAAGTAGGGCGCATCAGTTTCCACGATGATTCTCTCCAGCGGGATCTGTTTCAGAGCGTCCCGGGCCTCCCAGGCAGAGGAGTAGGTCAGGACGGCCGTGAAGCCCACGGACATGTTGGGGAAGTACTTGAGCAGGGGCTCGATGACCGGGTAGCTGCCCGTGAAGCAATGCCTGCAGGGAGAGGGCCAGGTCAGCAGCAGCCCCTCATAGTCCCAGAACTGAGGCCGCACCAAGGGGAGGACACCACGGCAACCACACACAAGAGGAGGCTCCAACATCGAAGGACCTGAGAGGCCACTGGGGTGAGAGGTGCTCACAAGCCCCCGATCTGCTGCACAACGCAGTAGGGCCACTTAAAGCCACCACCACGAGGAGCAGAGAGCAACAGTGCAGGCAGTGGGAGGCACGCAACAGGGAGAGAGAATCACAACCAGTCCTAAGAGTGCAGCGATGACACCTACATCGTCAGCGCACTGGGAAGACAGGACAGCGCCGTGGAGGCAGGGAAGATCTGCTCTAGGCAGCTGTTCCTGCTGCACCGTCCACATGGGAGCAGGGTTTTTGCCCTCCTGCCTCCACTCAGTTTCCCTTAGTCAGCCCAAAACGAGACATGGAGAGGATGTGTGTGGCACTTCTGGCGTGCGATCCCCACCCCACTCAGATGCCCAAAAGGCAGCACCCTGAAAGCCCCACTCCACTCTGCCCTGTGACAAGGCCTAGTCTGGGCTCTGGACTTCCTGTTTTGGCCTCACCTTCTCGCCCATCACTGAGAAGCCATTTCAGGCATCACCCCCTGACCCGTCCCAGCCATGGCACGACAGAGGCTGGGCCCCAGCTCCTCAGCATCTCTGCCCAGCTCAGTCCCACCCTCTACATGCACCAAAGTCACCAACTGACCCAGGGATGTCTGGTTGGCTCCTCCACCTGGTAAAGTCACGTGGTAGGAATTCAAGGAAGCTACCAAACGAAGAACTTAAAATGCCTTTCAGATAAAACACAATCTGGGTTTTAATCCTCCTGAATTTAAAGGAAGTTTTAAATCCAAAACAAGAAAAAAATGTCTCTTCTGGTACCCCAGGACCCTGTGTGCTGGACCCTCCCGCAGGCTCTCCTGGAGTCAGCAGTCCTCACTTTCGAGGACCAAAAGCCCCCTCCTGCTCACTGACGACTTTCGGCTGTTAGCACAAACCAGCAGCCAAACAGCTGCTCTGTAAGCACAAACTGTAAGTTCCTCAAGCATCAGAAGCCCACATGGTTCAACTTAATGCTAAAACTCCTTAAAAACCTGCTACATAAAGACGTAATATGCTGAAGAAGTGGCTCAGGGGTTACGGCGCTTGCCTGGCATGCGTGAGGACGCAGGTTCGAACCCCAGCACCACGTATACAACAAAGTATCAGAACAACAAAAGCCACACGAAAAACTCTTCCTCTTCCTCCCTTCACTGTCCCTCTCTTAAAAAAGACATGCTATGGGTTCAGATCCCAAAGGGGCCGCAAAAAAAAAAAAAACAAAAACAAAAAACAAAAAATAAGACTTATAACCACTGTTTCCTCATCAAGTCCAACTAACGTCCCCAACAGAGCAGAGTCGCATTTGCCCGCTGAAGCAGCAGCAGCCTCCTGACCTATGGATCTTGTAGTCGGAGGGGACAAATTTTTTCATGATGTCCAACAGATCTTCATCAGCTTCTCGACAGTGGATGACCAAGGGCTTCCTTAGAGACACGGCCAGCTGCAGCTGTCTCTCAAATACCTGGGAGGAGACAAAGGGACAACACCAGCCGCTCAGTGGCACTTCAGAAGCCCTCTGCCTCTGAGACCCCTGTGGTCCCCAATTATTTTCAAATGATATAACAGCGACAGTCATGGCAGACACGTTCTGGGATCTTTCTATAGAGCAGGGACATTCAAAGCACCGGCGGTGTGCTCAAGGTCCGGTGGTGTGCTCAAGCTCCTGCAGGAGGTGCTGAGGGGACCCCATCAGGCAGGGAGGGCAGGTGACAAGCGGCTGGATGGCCAGGGTGCCAATGGGAAGGCAGGCGCCCAGTCACCGCTGCACAGGGCCTACGTGGGGTGCAGAAGCAGGACAGGGATGCAGAACCTCAAGTACAAAGCTGATGCCCCTTTGCCTCACTGTCCCCACCCCCTGGACTCCCCAGAAGGAACCAACTTTCAGACCTTTCCCCGTGCGCAGGACACCAACGCGCCCTTCAGCACAAGCCCAGCTCTCTGGACGAGCTGACGAGCTCAAATGTTTGCTAAAAAAATAAACATTGTATTCTTTCTTCTCTTGACCCAAATCAGACACCATTCTAGGTCCAGACCTACAGAGCTACTCCATTCTTTTTAACCTTAGCCACTTTTAAATCCTTGTTAGTAAAATGCACACACTGTTAAGAATGTAAAGAAGAAAGTAGGGCTGGCTCCTGTTCTGTCCTCTACCAAGACCGGGTTTATTAAGAACCGAAGTATTAAATCATTCTGAGTAAATTATCACATCTGAAACTTAGGCTTCCAGGAGCAGTTTTGTTTTTTTTTCAACTGTGGAATACAATTCATGTTT
Source organism: Aplodontia rufa (assembly GCA_004027875.1). Lineage (NCBI taxonomy): Eukaryota > Metazoa > Chordata > Mammalia > Rodentia > Aplodontiidae > Aplodontia > Aplodontia rufa. The sequence goes on from PVKS010004158.1 coordinate 34,209, forward strand.
TGCATGTTTAGCATCAAACAATGAGACAGTCTTGGTGCGTCCACCTGCAAATGCCATCTACAAGTCTAATGTTCACACTGCCTCATCAGCCAGTACCAACACCAGCCAGCTTCCTTCTCAACTCAAGGAAAAATGACCATACACCAAAACCGCAGAATGCTCAACAGGGGCTTTAAAAGAGCAGGTCATGTGTACAGGTGGGGCTGGATTCGCTCCCAGGTGCACCCGCTACCTGCTCATTTGCCCCTTCCAGACCCCTAAAGAGGCAAGAAGTTTCAAGAGATTCCCATTCAATCGTTGCCTCTAAAAAACTGTTCCATAGTTACATAAGCTATGATAGCCTTGTGGCAGATTACTACACAGCTACCAAGAAGTATATTTTTCAAAATATAGTCAATGAAATGGGAAGACTTAAAAGCAGAAAAAAATCTCAAATTATTACTTTTTATATTTCCTAATTTCTTTTTCTTAAAGAGTATATATGGAACACACATTTGCTTGAAGATTCTATGACAGGTGACTGTAACACAGGCCACCAACTGCCCCTTGCGAATTTCCTAAGGAACAGTAATATTAAATGTATGTTTCATAAAACACCCAAATTTCCCCATGCATGGTGGCGCACATCAGTAATCCCAGTGATTTTGGAGGCTGAGGCAGGAGGATGGAAGTTGAAGGCCAGCCTCAGCAACTGAGCAAGACCCTGTCTCCAAACAAAAAATGGGCTAGGGACGTAGCTCATTGGTGAAGTGCCTCTGGATTCAATTCCCAGTACAAAAAAAAAAAAAAAAAAAAAAAAAATTCCAAATTTCAAATATCTTAAGATAGAACAGGAATTTTTCAGCATGCAGGAACTCGTGGCTGGGCTGGAGCTATTCGACAAGCATTGTCCTCACCAGGAGGAAAAGGAGGCGTGAATAAAGGGCGGTAAGCTATCTGCCCTGCGTCATTACTCCCTAGGCCCGCATCCTGCATGAACTCTGCCTCCCAACCTAGCCATTTTCCACAGAGACTCTAGTTAACCTCCCCCCGGGGAGACCCAGGCGCTGCTTGCACATTTACTACCTCAACCACTGACTCCAGTCCAACACAGACAGACAGGGAGGGGAGGGAAGCTCCACTGTGACTTTTGAACCAAAGAATTCCAACCATCCTATTGGACGATATGTGCAAATGACACAGAACTTACAGCCTAACTGTCTAGAATCTGACCCTTCGGAGTTACGTGGCTAAATCTGTGAGTACACACTTTCACAAGGACAAAGTTAAGGGCGGCTCACTCTGGTTAGCAGGGTAACTACTCATTTTATCCCCATTTCTTTTAAATTTCTCTCTTCCAATCCTTCCACAAAATATCAGGTACGAGAAATCAACTTTTTGATTGAATCTAGGGGCTCTCTACCACCAAGCTTCATCCCCAACCCTATTTTGTTTTTATGAGACAGGGTCTCCGTAAATTGCTGAGGCTGACCTCAAACTTCCAATACTCCTGGCCTCAGCCTCCTGAGTCGCTGGGATCACAGGTTTGCAGCACCACGCCCAGCTGATACTCATAAATTAAGAAAGGAATAAAGTTCCTGTGAAACGCTCAGCACATTTCCTGGTGCTAAGCAAGCATCCGCTGAACGCCAGACACACCATTAGGGACAAAACTCCCGAGTATTTGCTTGAACTGTTGCTCTTTCCATACCGCTCCTATCCTGCACCATTACAGCCGGTCAGGAAAGCAGAAAGTTCAATGCTTATCTCACGTTCCTAAAACTCTATCTTCCCTTATGTGCAGATCCAGTTGCTTCACCGTTCACTTCTGGCTCATCAACACACTTCAAGCCAGGTTGGAGATGGCACTGAAGGGAAAGCGGGGACCCTGTGCACCTTCTGCTCCAGGCCCGGAGCCTGCAGGCAGCTGGACTCAACCCCAAGAGGCCTCTGCACAGCCCTGGGGGGCAGCACACTGTCCAGCAGCAGACTCCCCTGGGCACTGTGGTGGGGTAAGGACAGTCTCAGGCAGAAACACCCCCTGAAATGCTGCCAGGACTCTTGCTCTGCCACAACCCAGGCTCAAGCAGCACTGGCAGGAAAAGAACGGCAAGATGGCAACAGCGACCGCTCAGGCTGAACGAGAATCATCTTCTTTACACATTTTTGCACTTTTCAAACGTTCTGCAACAGGCATGTTTCCCTTTGAAAACTAAAATCGAAATCCCAAGTTTGTTGCTTCCCGAGAAGGGAAGGTGCGTGGTGCCGTCAGCCAGGAAGTCACAGAACACCTCTCCCTCTCCGCCCTGGCCCACGGAGCACCGCGAGCTGATTCCATCCCCAGCACCAAACATGACAAGCACAGGCTGAAAGGAAAGAAGTGGCTCGCGGAGCACCCCACGGACGACACCCACGGGACCTGGACAGGAGCACGGACACTTCTAGGAATTCTAAGATCATCAGTTCTAGAAGCAGAGGAAACCCTCACTGTTAGGTCTCAATGCTAAGGGCAGAGGACAAGGACGGGGGATGACACGGAGCCTGGTTACCTTGTGCTGCTCGGGCACCGGCGTGGTGCACTTGTAAGAGTAATCCAAGCCCATCTCCCCAAAGGCCACGGCCTTGGGGTGCCTCAGGGCCTGCAGCAGATTTCTCTCTTGGCTGTCACTGTAGTAACGTGCAAAATGAGGGTGACAGCCAAAGGCCCCCCACACCAGGTCCTCCTTCAACAGCTCCTCCCACAGGCAGTCTGTCAGCGTCCGAGGGTCACAAAAGTCAGAGATGCAGCCCTGGAATTCCTTGGGGAAGGAGCTGCTATAAATCTTCCTGAACTTTGTAAAGGTCCCCTTGAAAGACAGTTTGGAGTACAGCATGTCCAGGTGGCAGTGGGTGTCGATGAAGCCCTCCTCGACACCTGGCCCCCGGTGGCTCCGCAGCAGGGAGCTGGACGCCTGTCCGCCGCAGGCACGAGGGGGCGTCTCCTCTCGGAACGTTCTCTTCTCCTTGGCTTCCTCTCTGGAGCTTCTGGAGAAACCCAGGGAGCGGGCATTCTGGGACCTGCCTTCTTCTGCAGCCTCAGGGTCTCTGGAGGCGCCTGCCGTGGAGCTGGAGCTGGTGGGGTAATCACTCAGGAGGCTGTGGCTGCTCTTCCCAGCAGGGACAGCGTCCTGGCTGCTGCCCACGGAGGGCTGGCCCGAAGTCTTGGGGCGGCTGGCCCAGTAGCTGGCGTAGTCACACCAGGGGCTACTGTACAAATGAGGGGGGTACATGACGTAGTCGGTGGGGAAGGCGGAGTACTTCAGCGAGACGGGCTCCTCCTGAGAGAATCTGACAGTGGAGACCTCATCCACATCAGACCAGTCGCTTCCAGAGGAGAGGTGCTCCATCACCACCTCCCTGTCTTCATGCTGCAGAGAGACAAGAAGCAGCGTCAGGCAGCCCCCGTGGGAACACCATTCCCACCCTTGGTGCTGGGGAGACCAGTGGCCCCTGCACACCCAACCTCGAGGCTCATCCCCCACCACCAGGCAGGAAAGGTGTGACGGGGTGGGGCAGACAACTGGAAGTGGGCAAGGTCCAAAGGAGTGGCAGCTTCGGCTTCTTTCCTGAGAGGGGAGAGACAAGGACTCCCAGTCTCTCACCACGGGATGGTGATGCCCTGCCCCACCTAAGACTCTGCCTGCAAGAAGGCCATCACCCAACAGGGCCCTTGAACTTGGACCTGAGGAGAGAGCCAGGCTGTGGCCCTGTGCTGCTGGCCCCAGAACATCAACTCTGGCTCCGTCTCAGGGCACACTGTAGGCTGTGGCAGCCCAATAGCTCCCCCTTCTCATCTCCTCCCGACTTCTAGAAGCAGGCCAGGCTGCAGCAGTTCAAGCACGGAAGAATAGGGAACGAACCAGGGATCCTGATACCATGATGTCACCCCTGAAGGAGCCGCGCCACCTGCGCTCCCTGGCTAATGCCGCCTCCTGAGAAAAACTGCTCTCCAGAGCACCCTCCGAACGGGGGGGCTTGAGAGCAGTGCTGGTGCCAAAAACACCTCCAATACACTCAAGATGCAAACCACAACCACTGGAGAGTCTAAGTGTCCCCAAAGTAAGTGACACTCCCTGAGGGGCACGGTGACCCTTCCCCTTGGATGTGGGCTACCTGTAACCACTAGAATGCACAAGTGCAGTGTCACCTCTGTGTAGCTCCAGCTTGCTTCTCAGAGGGAAGCCAGTACCATGTAAGAGCGAGACCATCACAAGACCCCTTGCTGGGAAGCCTGCATGAAGGCGTCTCCAAGTGTGTACCTGGGACTCCAGCCTGGGGGAGCCATGAGACAGCAGCCCTGAACTAAGTGACAGACCCCGGGTGAGCTCTGCTCAGGCTGGACTTGCTCCTGACTTACCAAACTGAAAGCAAAACAGGACTGTGACTTCACCCCGCAACTCCACCTCACGCTGCATCGTTTAGCCCTAGTAAGGCACAGGCTTGCAGGGCGAGTCGTCAGTTCACAACACCCGGAAGAAGGCAGGGAAAACAAGAAATGCTCCCAACTACCTGCACAACCCATCTACAGGATAAATGGTGCCACTGTTTTCAGAGCTCAGCTTCACACACCCACCAAGAGGAGTTGGGATTTTTGGCAGTGCTGGGGATCGAACCCAAAGCCTCACACATTCTAGGGAAGTGCTCTACCACTGAGCCACATCCCCAGCCAAACAAAGGAGCATCTTAAAAACAGATTCTTAAGGCCCACTCTACCCTGAAATACTACGATTCAACAGCTCCAAAGTGGGCAAAGGAAGCTATGTTTAATTCTCCAATAATTCTGACGCAGACATGGCTTTTAGAAATAATACTAAGCAAGCCAGGCATGGTGGCTCATGCCTATAATCCCAGTGACTCGGGAGGCTGAGGCAGGAGGATCGCAAGTTGGAGGCCAGCCTCAGCAACTAAACAAGGCCCTAAGGAACTCAGTGAGACCCTGTCTCATCTCAAAATAAAACAAAGGGAGTGGAGATGTGGCTCAGTGGTTAAGTGCCCCTGGGTTCAATCCCTAGTACCGAATAAGAGAGAGACCTTACCAAGTTCTTTTCTTAGCATTTCTATAAGTAAACATAACACCTAATTCAGCTGGGCACAGTGACACCTGCAATCCCAGCTACTTGAGTAGCTTGTACAACTCCCAGCTCTACCCCCAAAAAAAAAAAAAAAAAAAAAAAAAAAAGAGGCGGCTCAAAAACTTGAGGCCCCTCAGCAACTTAGCATGACAGTGTCAGAACAGACAGACAAAAAGGGCTGGGGATGCAGAGCAGTGTTAGAACACCCTGAGTTCAACACTCAGGACCGCACACACACCCCCACAAAGAAGAGCATTACGGATAAACTGACTACCTCCTTAAAACAGAGGGGGAAAAGTTTCTATTGACTCGGGAATTCTCCATATCTCTGTGCTCTGAAAAGTTGAATAAACTATAAATTTCCCCTTTCATGCTTTCCAGCTCTCAACGTCCTCCTGCTACTGCTTTCTTGAATATCAGAAATATCAAAACTGGAATCTTTCCTAAAATGGAAGACAGGGACCGGGGGTGTAGTCAGGGGTGGAACACCTGCTTCTTAGCATTCAGGAAGCCCTGGGTTCAATCCTCAGAGTAGGGGGAAAAGGCAAGATAACGTAAACGGCGCATATTTAACCTAATGTCCTGAAGGTGGGTGATGGATACCTGGAGATTCAACACACTGCTCTGTTTACTTTGAACATGCTGGACATTTCCCATAAAAAGTTTTAAAAATTAAACTCCTGCCTGTAATCCCACATACCTGGAAGTCTGAGACCGAAGGATCACAATTTCAGGCTGGCCTGGGCGCTTAGTGAGACCCTGTTTCAAAGTAAACTGAAACAGGCTGGGGGTATGGCTTGGTGGGAAAGCACTAACCTAGCGGCACATCTGCCAGCACTACAAAAACAGGCCTCCCAACCAACCTTGAAGACCAGGCTGCTTCCAGGGGAAAATTCCCACCAGCCTGACAATCAAACAGTGCAGTCGGCCTGAGCCCGTCGAGTTCCCAGTATCGCACTGCTTTTCCCCAATGTTCCCAGAAGACAGTGGCCTCGCAGGAGCGTCACCGCGCTTTAGCACAAGTGCACCCGGTGAAGCGCATCTCTCAGGCGCTCACGCCATCAGCATCTTTGCAACCCAGCCCTCTACAGCTAAAAGCCACCCACACACTTCAAGTTCAACGAATTTCCCCGTTCATTTTAGAATCTAAGATGTATTTCACTGCTTTTTTTTTTTTTTTTTTAAGAAAGAGGGAACAGTGAGAGAAAGGGAGAAGCAATTTTTATTTAGTTTTTCGTGAGACTTTCGTTGCTCCAAGACTTCGTTGTGTACATGGTGCTGGGGCTCAAATTCACGTACTTGCGCATGCCAGTCAAGCGCGGTAACCGCTGAGCCACCGCTCCAGCCCTTATTTTACCATTTTTTTCCAACAACAAAAGTTAATGTGATTAGAATTCACCCAAAATATCCAAGTATTGGTCAGATTTTTGCCTCAAAACTTAACTCTGAGGAAAAGAAGGCATTGCTTTATCTTCAGACTCTTACAAAGTCTCTGCAATACCCAGGTGTCCTCTTTTAAGACAAATGATCCCAACCAAGGTCATTTGGATACTGACAGATTTTTTTTAAAAAGCAGCAAGTGAGGCAAAGAAATTGAAAGATTTAACGATCATTCCCAAGGATATAAGCTCAGTTCAAATCCTCGGTTATCTTTTTTTTCTCCTCCAATACTGGGGATTGAGCCCAAGGGTGCTCTTCCACTGAACTACATCCCTAGACCTGAGCCAGGGCCTCCCTAAGTTGCTAAAGCTGGCCTCAAACTTGGGATCCTCCCACCTCAGCCTCCCTACTCACTAGGATTAAACAGGCACACTGCTGGGTGTCATTTTTAACACAACTTTTAAGGATCGCTCTTTGTGTATTTTTTAAGATCATATTCAAAACAAAGATACCCTGGCAAAACACTCAAAATTCTAATAGTGGTTACCCAGATGGAAGAAAAGGGCAAAGCAAGCCTGGGTTAGAAAGCTCCTTCCACTGTGCACTGTGGGAATATATTGACACAAAGCAATGTGGGCTGGAGATGTAGCTCAGCGGTACAGAGCTTGCGCAGTGTGGACGAGACCATGGTTTGTGTACCCACCACCAAAGAGAGAGGAAGAAAGTAACCTAAAATCTACCTGGAGGTGCTACTGTGGCAATCCCAAGAACACCTTGAGGAAGGAGGAGAGCTGGCAGCAACGCAGAGCGAGGTCTGCAGGGAAAGCAGCACTCGCAGCACCCCAGCTGCAGGAGACCCTCCCCACAGACGGCCCTGCCTTTCACAGCACGAGGGGGCAGCGAGAAGAGTCTGCCGAGACCGAGATTCTCCCCACAGCCACAAAGGGCTACATATGGCTCTTATTTGGACTCTATTTCCAAACAAAATGGGATATTTCATCGCTGACTGGGGAACCGATCGTTTAAGGGAAAACAAAACAAAACATATTTACACACAAGGAAGGGTTTAAAAATGTAAGGGTCAAATTACAGGAGTGGGATAGGAGGGAAAGGGGAAACGCTGGGAAATGATTGTGGCCAAATTACACTGTCACATCAGGATGCGCAAATACGGAACGAATCTCACCATTATGTACGTAATATACCAATTTTAAAAAATGGAAAAAAATACTTTAAAAAATTCCAGCCAGGCATGGTGGCTCAGCCCTGTGGTCCCAGCTACTCAGCAGGCAGAGACGGGAGGAATGCTCGAGCCCAGGAGTTTGAGGTCAGCCTGGACAACACAGTGAGGACTGAGGGTGTGCTTCAGCGATACAGATGCCCTAGGTTCCATCCCACAAAGATAAATAAAATTCCAGCTCAGGCAGAAGCAAGAGCAGATGTCTTCTGACTGTTCCCAAATTCCCTATCATCCAGGGAACTGATTCCCAGGTATCATCTAAGACCTGAGCCAGTCTCTCATCCTATGATTAGGAAAGTTCAGGAAATTACATCAAGTAACTCAAAAAGGAACTCCAGTGACAACAGACACAAGTCAAAGATGTGAAAAGGTTTGATAAAGCGGTTTAATGAAATGTGGAGGGGGGGGAGAGTGACTTCAACAATGCACAACTAACTACAAATGCATTTCCCAAACTGACGTCATCTACATCCCTGAGGCAAAGACGACCAAGGAAAGAGATTTGGATTTTGTGGGAGGGAAAATCACAAGACTGCCTGTATTCGAGATCGACTTAGGGTCCAGCCCATGACCAAAATTTGAAGCTGTATTAAAACTGCTGAGCCAGGGTCACCTCGTGGAAAAACGAAAAAAATCAGTGAACAGCATGACATCAGTTAGGAATAGAGAGGCAACTCTAGAAGACAGAGCTGAAAAAGCCAAGAAGGGCTCAGCTTGCAGTTTAGATACAAGGGTTCCCCAAAAGCTCACGAGACAATGCAAGAAAGTTCAGAGGTGAAACACCTGGGTTACAAGAGCCTCAGCCACATCCGTGTGTAGGCAACGCTGGAGGCGGGGCTCACCCGGGGGCAAGCCAGAGGGTGAGCAGAGCTGTCCCTGCTTCCTGCTGTCCTGCTGAGCAGCTCTCCTCTGCCACACCCTTCCGTCATGACCTTCAGCCTCACCTCCCGCCTGGAGCGTGCAATCAGCCTAGCTGGACTGAGATGTCTGAAATAAACTTTTCCTCCTCTAAATGTTGTCAGGTTTTTTTTTTTTTTTGGTCACAGCAGTGAAAAATGTGACTGAAACAGGCTGCCACTGAGGAGCAGCAGTAAAGAATGGGCAGAAATATGAACAAAGGAAGCCCCCCCAACTATAAGCCACATTAACTACAAGCTTGAGTGAAATTAACCAAACCCAGAGACAAGCGACAAATATTTCCCCTCAGTTTGGGTAGATGGTACTCAAGCTCTTGGACTGGACCCACCAAAGGCGTAGTAACACACAATCTAGGGGAACCACAGGTGTGTAGGCGGAGAGGACAGGCAGTGGGAGAGAGGAAGCGAAGATGGGGAGGGATCTAGAGAGATAATCAACAATGTGGCATACTCTTAATCCCCCTGGAGAAGCCAAGTAACACTTGTGCAATCATTTAATGCTGAGAAATTCATAATCTCATGTATGTGTTATGTACGTGCACACCTGTGTGCGTATGGACGTTTATAGCTGTTGTGGGGGGGAACACAGATGGAGAGACTGGGGGATAGGCGATGCGGGGGTGACTCTGGATAAGACTCGAATGCACATCACGCTGTTACCGTACATGCATCTGCGATCGTACAACTCAACTCCTTCCTCCAGGATCTCCCTTCCCTTCTTTTACAGTCTCCCTTGCAGCTAGGTGTTTGCCAGCTCACACAACTCTTGAGCCAACCTTTTAACGTTTTTTTTTTTTTTTTTTTGAGGTGGGTACATGGGCACTTTATCACTGAGCCTCATTCCCAGTCCTTTTTTATGCTTTATTTTATTTGGGGTCACTAAGTTGCTTAAGGCTAAGTAGCTGAGGCTGGCCTCAAACCCATCATCCTCCTGCTTCAACTCCCAAGCTGCTGGGATTACAGGTGTGTGCTTCCGTGCACAGCTTGAGCCAAGCTCTGAGGAGGGAGGCAGAGCACTCCTCCTCTCTCCTTCCTATTGGCCGAGTGAACGCTGAGCCCCATCAGGGCAGCCATCTCAAACCAAAGATGGATGGGATGGAAGGGCAGCAAGGACGACAGCAGCAGGGCCCCGATGCTCTGCAGCCATCATCAAACCAACCCTCCACTGTGTGAGAGCCACATCTATAAACGCATGAATTAAAAAAGCAATCATGTGAGGTTTATTATTAACTCAAGAGAACCGCCACATTGCTTCCTGCAGTCCTGGGTAAGTTCCGATTTTAATTAATAACATTTAGGAGGCTTGGAACACATCCTGGGGACCATCCTAGCATGCACGAGATCCTGGGATTCATACCCAGCACCACCAAAAAAAAAAAAAACTTCAAAATATCATTCAGGATCAAACTAGAAAAGCCAAATTCATTTAATTCAGAAATCTGCAAAGCCAGAGCTTGGTGCACGCTTCATCTATACATACCTTTTGTATCTCTAAATGAGAGTCGGAGTCATCCAAAAATTCCAGGGGGGCACAGGGCTTGTCAATGACTGTCCTTCGGTCACCACGTGACTCCTCAGCAGGCTTCTCCTGAGGGTCCACGATCACCCTCCTGTCACAGAAGCTGCTCCTGTCAGGCTGTTCCTCCTTCACTTGCACCTCTGGGGACGACTCCTTCTCTTTCTGAGGAGCAGTGACCGTGACACTCCTGGCAGGTCCTTCAGCACCGCTGGGACGCGCTCCTGGGCTTGGCTTAGCCCTAGCGGAGACGGCATCTTTCCTTCTAGGCACTGACTTGCCCAGGATGCCCTGGAGAGCCTTCAGGTAGATCACCGTGGAGCCCTGAGCCCCAAGTCTGTCCCTCTTCCTTTTCTGGACCTTGTTTGGCTCTTCCATCCCATCGTTCTGACCCTCAGCTTCAGCTGCAAATTCAGAGTTCGTGGAATTACGAGAACCATCTTTGGAATCAACCTGGGGGATGGGGGGAAAAAACAGACTTAGAAAAGGTTGTACGAAGAGCATTTGGCACACGAAGCACTTAGCAAATGACAAGACTCTCGGGAGGGTGGTTTCCTCCCACCCGCTGACTACCACCACTGTAAAAGGGACTGAACTGCAGGGCGGCCATCTTCTCATCAGACGATCCCCCTCCTACTGCAGCAGGAAGGAACAAGCTGAGATTAACAGACTAATCCTCCTAGACTGTAGCTCTGGGAAGCCCAGGACCTGCATGTACGCCACAAGAAACACCAACCAGCAGCTCACAGCATCCCTGCTGGAAGAGTCCTAGAAACCAGCCAGCCCAGGCCCACGTGTAAGAGCCAAGAAAACCTGGGGACCCAGAGAGGTTCCGGAAGGGCTGGCCCAAGAAACACCAACCTTTCACAGACTCCAAACTCCAAAGTCCTGAGTGAGCTCTCAAACTGTGCCCCAAGCCTCCTTAAAGCCCTGCAAACTCCTTCCACCAAATCAGAACTTGGTGCTGGCAAGAGCACCACTCTCCCAAGACCACCTCTGCTACATCTTTAGAGACCTGAGTGAAGTCTCAGCCTCCCATGCCCCACTCACTCCACAGAGGAAAGCTCCCAGAAACCTGGGAGGCTGAGGCAGGAGCACCTCAAGTTCGAGGTCAGCCTCAGCAACTCAGAGAAATCCTGTCTCAAAATAAAAACTAAACAGGGCTGGGGATGTTGCTCAGTGGTTAAGTGCCTCTGGGTTCCATCCTCAACACCAAAAGAAAAAAAAGAGAAAGCCAGACTATCTGCAATAGTAATCTGCTGTGAAACTCAGATTCAGTCTAATTCCAGCCTGGCCTAAGAACACTCCACAAAAATCTCCCCCAAAAGAGCCATTCCAAAAGGGTGGAACTCCAAACCTCCCTAGCTATGACCTGGACTGACCGTGAACCCAATGCATCTGACAGCCCCTATAATTTGCTGCTGCTCTCATTTATATGAAATTCCTCTCAAAAGTGAATACTCTCAAAAAAGGAAGCCAATACTTAACTTACTGATCTTTCCCCTCTGTTACAGAAAAGTGCAATCTGCTCCACGATTGGCCAAAGAAACAGACGCACTACAAAACCCCACAGCTTTTTTCTTTTAATGAGGCTGCAGGGCTGGAGCAGCGGCTTGGTGGTTACAGTGCTTGCCTGGCATGCACAGGGATGCAAGTTCGAACTCTAGCACCACATAGACAATCAAGTGCTGGAGCAACCAAAGCCACGTGAAAAACTAAATAAAAATTCTCTCCCTCTCTCTGTCCCTCTTTAAAAAAAAAAAGAAAATTGAGGCTTCAAGCTGGGTTTGTAGCTCAGTAGTAGAGGGCACCCCTAGCACACACAAGGTCACAGGTTCTATCCAAAACACCAAAAACAGAAAAACAGAAAACTCATGAGACTGCTCTGGTGCCAATGTAATCAGTGCTAAGAAGCTGACTGGGGCTACAGCTTAGTGGGAGAGCGCCTGCGTAGCACACGCAAGGTCCCGGGTTCCATTGCGGACATTGCCCCCAAAAAAAAAAAAAAAAAAAAGCGAAATGAAAATCTAATATAAAAAATAAACCTGATGGCCTCTGGTCCTGCCCTGCAGCTGAATTCCAAGCCCACTTGTGTAGTAGCTGCATCTAACACCGCCCCCTGCCGCACTTGGCCAATCACAGCCTCCTAGACACTGGCGTGTCCTATTTCTGCTGCATGCAACACCCTCGCCTTGGTCCCGTTTTGTTTTTTATAAACTCCTACTCATCCTTTAAGCCCCCTGTCCCAACTTCAACTGCTTTCCACTTCTATCCCTCCTCACCCCCCAGGCCAGGTGCAAGGCAACACAGGAAAGTAAGGTCTTCAGCAGACTGGAGGTTGTGACTCTCGATGGGGTGGCTGCTCCTCACCTCAAGCCAACTGTGGCCATCTGGGCCAACTTGTGGATTCTGGTTTTTCAAAGGAAAGCAAGAAATCTCAAATTCAATACGCTTCCCAGTCATTCGGCAAGTATGCAGCACGCTCCCTAGCCAGCAGGCCTGGTCCTAGATGCAGGGTTTGGCATTCAGTCACACCACAACTGCCTGCCTCCTGGAGGTTACGTTCCAGAGCATTGGCAAGACACAGATGAAGCCTACGTCAGAGAGCGACAGGCCAAGGGGAAAAATAAGAAAGGAGGACGAAGGCTGGGGGAGCAGCTCAGTGGCAGAGTACCTGCCCAGCACAGGCAAGGAAGGCCCTGGTTCAGTCGCGGTCTGGCCTGGAGTCGTCATTTTCTTGGTGCTGAGGACTGAACTCAGGCCTCCACATGCTAAGCACATGCTCTATTACTGAGCCATGCCGCCTTTCCAGTCATAAATTTGTTTCTTGTGGTACTGGGGGGGAAGCCAGGGCCTCCTGATGCCAGGCGATCTCTCTACCACTGAGCTATGCCCCAGCCCAGAGTCACACTTTTAAAGTCAATTTTACAAAATCTTAAATAGAGAGAGGGCCAACCAGTCTGGTGGCCAACTCCGGGTATGAAGACCAAGACTGTAGTTGGGGGAGAAAAATTAAGAACATGCAAATACACCTTCCATTCTCATAGGGATTTATAATGAACAGAGCCGCCCCAGCTGTCATCTCTCCTTCACAGACAGGGAAACTGCCACGTGGCAGAAACTGGATTCAAGCTCAGGTTCTCCTAACGCCCTGGAAACTAAGGGAAGAAAGCAGAGAGACTGTGGAGCTCCGAATGCTACAGAGGCAGGAGGCAGTGAGAACTCAGGATGAAGGCCACTGAGTAAGTTCTGCAGGTGACAGAAGCCTGGAAGGGTTAGGATGAGGTGGACTCTGGGAAGAAAGTGCCAGAGAAGAGACCACCTGGCTTCAAAAAGGAGCAGCTCCCGTTTTTCCAGCAACACTGTGCAAATTGAGCTTCTCTGAAGGCAGGAGGGAAGGAGACTCGGCTCCAGTCTCCACGCTTCCTCAGCAGCTCCCTGCCTTTGCCCTCCTATCCCTTCCCCAGACTGTCAGAAGCTCTGGAAAGCAGATCCCAGGGTGCAGCCTCTGCTTACAACCCTTAGATGGCCCTGCCATCATCTTCCACCTTGCTCCAAATTCCCTGGCATCCAGGACATGAAGGCCCTGACCGACAACAACGGCTAGTAAAGAGGACTGACTTTTTCAACATGTATGTATTTGTATGTACGTATGTGTGCACACACTGCTAGGTCCTACCAGGACCTTGCACCTGCTAGGTGTGTGCTCTACCACTGAGCAACACATTTAATAGTCTATGACTGATAAATTTAAATCCAGTATTGTGTGACTCTATGCTTTGAGAAAGTGTGCCAATTTATTTTTTCAGCTGGTTTTTGTTTTTCCTCCACTTAGCTGTGTATGTGGTGTTGGGGTTTGAACCTGGGTCCATGCACATGACAGGCAAGCGCTCTACAGCAGAGCCACCTCTCCAGCCCCTTTCCATTTCTTTTCTACTCTTTTCTTTCTTGCCAGTGCTGGGAACTAAACCCAGGTAGAGACAAGTACTCTACCACTGAGCCATATCTCTAGTTCATAAAGAGTTTTGAACATGTCCCACCCAAGGGAAGGATAAATGTGGCAGTGGATATTTTGATTATGCTGATCTGATCATTTTATATTGTGTACATGTACTGAAATATTGATTCCATAAATATGCAAAACAATTTTAACTTTTTTTTTTTTTAACAAGAGCAAAAACAGATTACCAACTGGCACTGAATTTGAGAAAAACCTCTCAGTTATCCTGGAGCCAACAAGGGAACAAAGTGAGGTTGGGCAGCATGAATCTCTAGTGATTCTGATATGCCCAGGCACTGGTGGTACAACGCCTTCCTATCGTTCATGAGGCTGTGGACTCTAGCGCCAAGGATGTGGCTCAGTGGTCAAATCCCTCTGGGTCAATCCCTGGTACCTCATAATAATAATAATGAAATAAATAACTTCCCTTCTTAATGTTCCATGCTCTGGCAAACAGCTGTGCTGAAGGATGGAGGCACACAAAGCCAAATATATACCCCTCCAAGTTTATAGAACAGAGCCAGGAGAACAGGTGGGCAGGTATGACAGGACAGTGGCAAGGTGACCTTGGAAGGGCATGCTTCTTCCATCAGTGCCCCCTAGGTGTGCCTGCTCAGAAGTGAGGCTCCCACATGGCTGCAGTCACAGGGGAAAGAGATGCAAATGCAGGGGAAAGGTACCTTGGGCACACGTGGCTCTGGACCCCTAGCAGTGCTAGGAATGGACGATCAGATTGGTGGTGTCTTCCCTCAACACGACAATCTTTCTACCACACCAATTTGCCTTTCATCTGTGTTCAACCCTACACAAACTCTCTAATGGCTCAGAACATAATCCAAATCCCCTTGGCTGCTATGATCTTCCTGCAATCTGCCCCTGCCTGGCTCCCAGCATCCATCCTGTGCTCTGCACCATCATACCACATTGTGGGACATTCATGTGACCTCATCCCCACTCCTCCCACTGCACAGTGCGATCAAACAAAGTTCAGGGATCCAACAGAGCACCTGGCACACAATGACCCTCAGGTAGTTATTAAAACTGTTAAACTGAGTTCCACCATCAATAGTCCTTTAACTTTTTTTCTTTTTTAAGTAGCAGCGTTTGAACCCATGAACACTCTACCATGAGCTATATTCCCAGCCCTTTTTAAATTTTTTATTTTGAGACAAGGTCTAAGTTTCCCAGGCTGATCTCACACCTGCAGTCCTCCTTCCTCAGCCTCCAGGATTGCTGGGATTACAGGCATGCCCTCTATGGCTAAAACGCCTTTGACTTTAATGAGAGAAAGGTGGATCCACCCTAGGATTAGACCCATCCAATTTACCAGGCACGTCCTCAATTTTTTTTCCTGTACCAGTGATTGAATTTGGTGCATTCTTCCACTGAGCTAAAACCCCAGCCCTTTGTTTTTTATTTTGAGATAGGGTGTCAATAAATTGCCCAGGATAGCCTTAAATTTGTGATCCTGCTGCCTCAGCCACCTGAGTTGCTGGGATTACAGGTGAGCACCTCCGCTCCTGGCCACACCCTCAAGTCTTAGATCCCAAACAGGACCGCCTCAGCCTGGGATGCAGCACACCTAAAACAAATTCCTGCCCAGATGAGGTTTCTTTAGTGTCAGCAGCTGACAGACTTAAATTCCTCCCCCTGACATGAGGCTTGTCAATGAAGCTGAACGTAACCCACTAATATTGACACTGTACCCAAGTCCACCTGGACAAACTGACAAACTGTATAAGCAGAGTTCCAGATTTAGCTGATTTACATTTCAATTGTATTCCATATTCTTATGCTAAAGACAGCTTTTCAACTCAATGAATTAAAAGGAAAAAACCCCACACGCTGAATTCAAACTGTGAGGTCCCCACAGAACTCCCCAAATAAGTCAAATACAGCCTAATTTTTCAGCCCTCACAGGAAACCACGCAGGAAAGCCCCCCCCCAAAAAAACCCCACTACTTTCCTTAGGGCCTGTTCTTATTTTTTTCTCCAGGGGGAGCCAATTTCACCCCAAAGTCTTTCTACTCTTCCACATGCAGAGTTCCCCCCTCCTTTAGGCCAGAATCTCCAAAACTTCAAACACCAACTCGAAAGTGGTCTTTGTCACTGGAGAATCCCACCCACCCGTGACACTGCATGGCACGAACTGGGCCCTCAACAAATATCAAAGTCTGATTCAAGAACTCGTTGGTGCTGCGCCCCTAGCACTAGCGAAACCCTCTGGTGTTTCTACTGGGGAACCAGACTCAGGTTCCCCTCCCCCACACCAAAAACCACCAAATTTAAAAACCACCTCCAACCAAAATGCTGGAGACCACGAGTATTGCAAAGCCACGCCAACAACCAAACCTGTTGGTTCTGTGCTTCAGAGCGCTTCACAGCCCCGGTTCCTTAAAATGACCCACTAAAACACGGGTCCGTCCCTTGAGCGCACCACCCTCCTGCTGCTGCACTGGTTCTCCAGCTGGCAGCCCGTTCACAATTAACTCGGGAGCAGGTGACAATGTGGAAACCAGGCTGCACCTCGGCCCACCACCCCCTTCTCTGGGGCAGAGGCAGCCACTAGTACTTTGAAGCCTTCCCAGTAGTTCCACAAGGCTACCAAGTTTGGAAAGCTCCTGTTTGCGGAACTTCAGGCCATCCGCGGCGGGAGGCTTGGTCCCCGTCTGGGTGGAGCACGGGAGACCCCAGAAGCCTCCAAGGGCAAGGTGTGATTTCAGCCTACTCCAAGGTTCCCGTCCCCGACTTCGCAGGCCACGTGGAAGGAGCTTGGGACCCACCTTGAGGCTGCAGGCGTCCTCCTCTACAGAGGCCATTTCTTCTAGGGAGGGGTTGGCAGGGCGCATAGAGGCTCCCTTCGACGGAAGGAACGCCCGAGCGCTCCGAATCACGCAGCCTCCGGCGGCGGCCCCGCCCACACCTGGGCCCGAGGAATGCGAGGACGAAGACGACGACGAGCGTCTGCGGCGGGCTGAGCTCCTGGCCAGCCTCGGCGAGCAGGCCACATCGTCCTCCCTGGCAGCTTTCAGGCGCTTGGGGCTGCTGCCCCCTCGCGAGCGCGACGCAGAGCCGTGAGCCGGCCGGCTGGAGGGGGCCACATCACGGGGCTCCCGGAGGCAACTGCGCTTGCTGGGACAGCCTTCCGAAGCGCGGCTCCAGTGGTACTTGACCTTGCGCCGCTCCGACGCCATGGGCACCTGCAAGGCAGAGGGGGCCTGGATTCCGCCGCCAGCCGCCCGCCCCCCCCCCGCCCCCAAGGCTCGCCAAGTCAGGAGGTCAACGCCAGGCTGGCCTCACTGACCTTTCCTCCTCCTTTCCACTGCCCATCACAGTGCTCGAGGTTTCCGAGATGCCAAGGCGCTTCGGTTTCGCTTGCAGACCCACAACGTGCTTCCGCAATCACCAAGCGCTTCTGTTTGCAGCGCACCACTTCGCAGACCTCAAAGCGCTTCCGGGACCGCCGGGCGCCTCCATTTAGTTTGCAACGCAGAGCCCTCCACATAGGTCGAAGCGCTTCCGAAGACGCCTTGAGGTCCACACATGGCGGCCGCAACCGCAGCCCTCGGGCCGGGCGCGCGGCCCGGAGGCCCCGACCGCCGAGGGCGGGCCGGAGGGCAGGGCCCGACCCCGCGCGGCAGCCCGCCCTGGTCCCGCGGCCCCGAAGACCCGCCCCGGGCCCCAAGGGGCCCCCGACGCCGCCGCTCCGAAGCCGGCGGCGCGCCGGTCCGCCGCCTCAGGACAGCCCCCTGCCCCGCCCGGCCGCCCTGCCCGGCCGCCCAGCCCGTTCCTGCCGCCGCGGCTCAGACGCCAGCCCGGCCGCGCCGCCGGGGCGCCCACTCGCCGCCCGCCCTCGTCCTGCGGCCAGGCCCGGCCTCCGCCCGCGCTGCGACCACTCCGGCCGCCGCGGCGCCCGCCCCCCGGAACGAGCCCTGCGGCCCGCGGCCCGACCAGCGGCAGGGGCGGGGCCTGCGCCGAACGGAGAGCGCCCATTGCTCGAATCGGCAGGGGGCGGGACTCTGAGCAAGACGGAGCTCTCCTCTTGGTCAAGCGGCATGGAGGCGGGACCTTGCGCCTGACGGAGCTCGCGCATTGGTCGGAAGGCAGACGGGGCGGAGCCACTCACGTGGGCCTGGCAAGCGCGAAGCTGAGGCCGGGCTGCAGTTCCTCGAGCCACCCCTTTGCGGGCAGGGGGCGCCCGCGAGCCCCCATCCCAGCGTCCACGGAGCCGGCCCCCTTCGCCCCACGCTGTCACATCCGGATTCGCACATGGAACCCACGCCAAGCCCAAAGCGTCATCACTCACTTTCACAGAAGCAAGACACTGACTGGTAGAGACCAAGTGACACACACAGCAGGTGACAGAAGAGGGATTAGAAGTCCAAAGCTTCGAACAGAGAAAAGAATACACAAAAATGCACAATATCCACCCGGCAAAAGACACCAAAAGAAGGGGCAGATTTAGAAACAATATTTGCATCCTATTACAAAAGGCCACTATTCTTACTAGACACAAACATTCCCAGTAAGAAAACGAATGAATAAATTAGGAACAGCTCTCAACAGACGGCTCTACTTCACTTGAAACCCAAAGCCAGGCACGGTGCTGCCTATGAGACCAGAGAATCAGGGAGGACGAAGGCAAATCTGAGGCCAACCCGGGCAACTTAGCAGCCCTAACCAACGTGGCCACTCCCTGTCTCAAAACAAAGAAACTTAAAAGGGGTGGGAAGCTCAGTGATTGGGCACCCAGAGTTCAATTCCCAGTACCACAAGAAAGAAATACTAGGAATAAAATTATAATTTCCACCCATTTGCCTGGCAGTGATCAAAGCATGATACACCCTGCAGCTGAGGATGTGGGGAAACCCTCCCCCCATACAGAGCTGATAGATGTGTATACTGGTACAAGCAGCAAGATTGAAACCACCTCATATCCACTGAGCAACTGATTATATAAATACTCCTTGACTTATTATGGTGAGGTTTACATCGGATTAAATCCATGATAAACTGAAAATATCATTAAGGCAAATTCATCTGGACACAAAAATAACTACAAGATATCTGTTGGCTTTATAAGTATTTTTTATTTTACAAAAAAGTCACTACAATTATTTTACATATAACATTTCTCCCAGTGAATAAAAAATAGCATTTGTTTCCTGAATAGATTTGCAACATAATTTTTCAAAAATATTACCACTGGGGCTGGAGCGGTGGCTTAGCGGTTTCAGCGCTTGCCTGGCAAGCACGAGGACCCGGGTTCAAACCCCAGCACCATGTACACAACTGAGTGTTGGAGCAACTAAGGCCTTGTGAAAAACCGAATAAAGTTGTTTCTCTCTTTCTCTGTCTCTCACACTGTCCCTCTCTCTTTAAAAAAAAAAAAAAAAAATTACCACTGCATAAACGTTGGAAACACGGCAGATACACACTTAATACTTCATCTTATAAAACAGGACAAGTGCATTTTCAAAGTGCTTTTGTAGCCACTGCATCTGTTCTTCCCTACATGAGACAAGGAGAGTGAGCAGGTCTTACTTACAAAGAAACTGAGGTCCCAGAAATTAAATTACTTCAATAGCAGCAGAATCAGACATAAGGCTATCTCCTGATTCTTTATCCAGCCATAAATAACACATAGACTCAAAATAAAACTCCATTAAAAACACAGTGAGATAGGAGGATATAGGTGCTGAGCAGACACTTAATAAATACCAGCATATCGCAAGACCAAGAGGAAGTCAAAAGCCTACTGAGTCCTTTGCCAAGGACCTGGCATTTGCAAAATCTGAGACCTTGAGAGGTGAGTCAAGAACTTCCCTGGGACTTGGCATGGTGGTGCATGCCTGTAATCCCAGCGACTTGGGAGGCTGAGACAGGAGGATTGTGAGTCTGAGACCAACCTCAGCAACTTAGGGGGGCCGTAAGGACTTAGTGAGATCCTCTCGTGACAATAAAATAAAAAGCATTAAAACAGGGAAGGGGCAGGGGCTTGGATACGTCACAGTGCTTAAGCGACTCTCTGTTCAATCTCGATACTATTTAAAAGAACTTCAGGGAGACACAAGTTGAGTATCTTCCAGGGTCTGGAAGTTGGCAGGTGGTGCTGGCAAACATAACTCACAGGTCTTAACTCTGGAAGTTGTGGTCAGCCTTGCGGAATTGCTCCAGCAGTTGTCAAGGGGTGACAGCTTTTACCAGGGTGGTTATCGTCATGGGCTCCCCAGAATCACAAAATCACCCACATCCTGGGCCCATGTGCCAGCCTCTTCTGATACCCACCTCTGACTAACAAGTCTCGTACAGGAAGAACACTCTGTGTCTGTAAACACTGAGGTCCTCTGTCCCCTGACCCACTCTGGGGAAATGGAAGATTCTTTCCCTGACATCACAGGAAGCCGCTGTGGCTGAGCTTCTCGGCAGGACTGGCACTCTGCCTCGGGCCTTTTCCCTGACTGGACCCTTGTCTTTCCCATTGAAGACCAGGGCCCTGGTCCCTGGTGTTCCAATCATCAGGGTCCAAAGAGTTCAGTACTGTCCAGTTTCTCCTCCTTGTAGAGCAGGATTTTCTCCATCATTTTCCTTTTGGCCTCGTTTATCTCAATTTTCCACGAAGTCTCTGTAGCTGCAAGTTCAATGGAAAGTAAAGAAGAGTCACTTGAACAATGGTCGCTGCTGCTACCATTCTCTGAAAGGGAGGTTTGGGCTGGCCATGGTGGAGCGTCTGTGGTGCCACCGATGCAGGGGTAGGCAGGGAGGGGCCGGCTGGGGCCCTGTGGCTCCTGGGGAAGAGTTCTGACTCGGTGTCTGAGCTGGGAACCTCAAACAGAGGTGTGCTGTGAACACTGGGCTTCTAAGAGCAACTCTAGGGCCGGGCGTTTGTGCATGCCTGGAACTCCAGCAACTCCAAGTTCAAGGCCAGTCTCAGCAACTTAGCAAAGCCTCAAGAAATGTAATGAGACCTTGTCTCCAAATAAAAAATCAAAAGGGCTGGGGATGTAGTTCTGTGATAAAGTGTCCCTGGGTTCAAGTCCCCACCCCCCCCCACCCCCCCAGAAAAAACCCCACTCTGGTGCTGGGGATGCAGCTCAGGGCAGAGCACTTGCCGAGCAATAGGTGAGGCCCTGGGTTCCATCCCCAGCATCACAGAAATATGTATAAATAAACATAGAAACCACTCTAGTTGGCTTCTGGAAGAAGATCTGCTAACGCAGGACCAGAGCAGATAAGGGAGGACATGGGCTGGCGGTGAAGTAGTCCCCGAAACAGGACAGAGGTTGAGGCAGATTTGGCGGTCTGGGTGCCCGACTGACGGAAGACAGGAAAGCGTCAAGGACACTCCTGGGTGTCTCCTGCCCCTGGCTGGGCGGTGGTTAGGGACAGCCAGCCAGGGTGCACTTGGAGCACGTCCCCTGCTTACCCTCCTGGGGCGTCCAGGGGCGCACGCAGGCCTCCAAGGAGTCGGCCTCCATGGAGTCAGCCTCCATACCGCCGCTGTGCCGCAGCCTTCCTTCTGCAGAGGCAGGTGAGGTGGGCACAGAGGAGGAGGCGTTGAGGCTGCAATCGTCCACGTCGTCAGTTTCCTCAGGGGTGTTGGAGGAAGCACCTGTGCCCTCGGAGAACCTGGTCCACGGGAGCGAGGTCTCCTGAGCTCGGAACCACCCCGCCACCACAGCCACACAGCCACGTGCCTTCGGAGGAGGGAGAAGAGCAGGTGTCAAGAAACCTTATCTCCCACCTGGAGAGACACTGAGCCATGGGATGCCTGCTGTCTATGGGAAGGACAGCATCCTGCCTTGGAAAAGACCTGCCCTCGACTGCCACACCCCACCCCAGAAACCCGCCCATCACGGTTCCCAGAGTTCTCTGACAGCAGACTGGCCCAGGTTGGGACGCAGGACCCAGGCCAGCCAATCGCAGTCCTTCCTTGTGATTGTTCCACTTAGGGCTGGAAACACTGCCCTCTGCTTTCTCCCACCAAACAGCAAATCCATTTACAGAAGGACAACATGAAGCCCCAATGGAGAGCAGAGGAAGGCGAGAGCGAGAGGGAAGCGGACACAGAGCCCAGACAGTGACACAGCAGGGGTCTCGCTGCCCTGAGCACAGCAAGGCTCAAACGAACCATTAAATGCATTTATTCACTAATTCCACACCAGGCCACGCAGACCTTAATAACACTAACAAATCACATTTCCTCAGGGGCTTGAAAAAGTTCAGTGTGTAGTCAGGGTGTGGTGGCACACGCATGTAATCCAGCAGCTGGGGAGGCTGAGGCAGGAGGATCACAAGTTCAAGGCCAACCTCAGAAACTTAATGAGGCCCTACGCAACTTAGCAAGACTCTGTCTCAAAAAATAAAAAGGGCTGGGGATGTGGCTCAGTGGTTAAGTGCTGCTGAGTTAAATCCCTAGTACAAAAAAAAAAAAAAAAAAGAAAGAAAAAAGAAAGCTCACGTGTGAATTTATAAAGTTCACAATAATGAGTTTCCCTATAGAAAACTATAGGTCTATAGACCTTAAGATCTTGCTACATGCCATCCTCACTAAAAGGATGCAGGAAAAGGAAAACGGAGGACCCAGAGGGAAGAGGGAATGAAGCACAGTCAGAGAAAGCAAGATGAGTTCTGTCAGCATCAGGGGTCTGGGCCCAGCACACACTTGTCCCTGGTCTCCTCATCATCCATGCTGCCCTCTCTTGCCGACTGTTCCAGCAGGTTCTAATGTAACCAAGACAGCCCTGGTTTATGAGATCATGTCTCTGTGAGCCCTGGTATGGCAGACCCTGGAGGCCCCAGAAGTGAGGACTAGGTGAGGGTGAGGCCCACCTCCTCCAGGCTGGCGTTGCGCCTCCGCAGGCAGAAGCAGACAGCTGTGGCCAAGCCCTCAGCGCAGTGCTCTGGCAGTGTCCCTGCTCTTTTCTCCAGGTACTTCTCGCAGATCTCCTTTGCCATGGCCTTCTCCGCACCCGTCTTCCTGGAGCAGAGTGAGGAGCTTCCGCCGGGAATCTCACGGAGGAGTAGATCCTTCTGTGGGAGGAAGGGTGGAAAGGTCCCTGAGCTGGAGGATGTGGCAGCCATCCATGGCCCCACCTGCCTCCAGGGCTGCCCTTGAGCCTCAAAACCCTCTCAGACATCTCACAGGACATCTTAAAAATAAATGCCCATAATCCCAGAGGCTCAGGAGGCTGAGGCAGGAGGAACAGAAGCTCGAGGCCAGCCTCTCAACTTTTTTTTTTTTAAAGAGGGACAGTGAGAGAGAAAAATAATCAATTTTATTTAGCTTTTCATGTGATTTTTTTGTTGCTCCAACACTTCATTGTGTATGTGATACTGTGTTTCAAACCCAGGTCCTCACGCATGCCAGGCAAGTGCCATAATCACTGAGCCATCGCTCCAGCCCAGCCCAGCAACTTAGCAAGACACTGTTTTCAAATAAAAAATAAAAAGGGGCAAGAGTGGTAGCTCAGGAGTTATGGAGCTTGCATGGGATGCGCGAGGACCTGGGTTCAAAACACAGCACCACGTGCACAGCGAAGTGTTGGAGCAACAAAAGCCACATGAAAAACTAAATAAAACTGAATTGCTCTTTCTCACTCTCTTCCTCTCCTAAAAAAATAAAAAATTTTAAAATAAAAAGGGCAGGGGAGGGGCTGGAGTGGTGGGTCAGCAGTTACAGTGCGTGCCTGGCTTGTGCAAGTACGCGGGTTCGAACCCAGCACCATGTACAGAACTAAAGTGTGGGAGCAAATAAAATCAGAGGAAAAACTAAATAAAACTGATCCTGTTTCTCTCTCACTCTCCCTCTCTTTCTCTTTAAAAAAAATAAAGTATGTTTAAAAAAGTCACATTAAAGAAATGTTGGATTCTGACCCATGCATATGTAACAGAAGATCCACTGTGTAAATAATATTTGACTGCTTATATTTTTAAAAATGTGTATTGACATTTTATAGTATTCTGTACTACATAAAAAATCTGAAAACTTTACATACAATAGAAGATATGATACAAATAATAATTCCATTTCTATATAAACACAAATATATTTAGTATAGTATATTTATATCGTGTGTATTCCATGTTTAATGTGGTATGTACACTTACATGTTTGCATAAACATAAATGTCACAAGTACACTGTATTAAGGAGCTGAGGATGTAGCTCAGCAGTTAAGTGCTTGCCTAGCATGTGTGAGGCCCTGGGTTCGATCCCCAGCACTGAAAAAAAAAAAAAGAAATCACGAATATGCTTCTAATCTAGTGATGAAATATAATAAAATTAACATGTAATGTAATCATGCACACTACTGATTGATTCGGGGCACTGTCCAATTTTCTTATGGTACTAGGGACTGAGCCACTGAGCTACATCCCTAGCTCTTTTAGACTTTTCTATTTTTCATTTTGAGGCTCTTAGTTGCCTCAAACTTGCAATCCACCAGCGTGGCCTCCCAAGTTGCTGGGATTGCTGGCGTGCGCCACTGGACCTGGCTCATTTACTGTATCACTATATTACTATGTGAAACAGTTATGCTTACATTTTCATATCCGTGTACATAACATAACATGCACACGCAAAAGAAAGCTTTGTGTGTGTCCGCGGTGGTGCTAGGGATGGAACCTAGCGTATCACGCTTGCTAAGCATGTGCTCCACCTGACAAGCTGCACCTGAGACGCTGTTAGTTTTTATCATCAAGAGTTCCTGCTGGGGGCTGGAGCAGTGGCTCAGCGATTACAGCGCTTGCTTGGCATGTGCAAGTACGCGGGTTCGAACCCAGCACCATGTACATAGCTAAGTGTTGGAGCAACAAAAGCCACGTGAAAAACCAAATAAAATTGCTCGCTCGCTCTCTCTCTTTTCACTGTCCCTCTCTCTTTCAAAAACTAAAAAGTAAAAACAGTGGATAAATACCAGTCAAAGCGTATGACTGACAGGTCTGTAGGTCCCCACATCTGGAACAGAATCAGAAGCTGCTCTGAGTTACTGGGCTGAAAGACTGATAGAGGTGGCCTAATGGAAAGACCGTCTTATCTGCCACCATCAGAAACAGGCTGGGACAGGACAAGAGAGTTCACGGTGGAGGAGTCTGCAGCTCATCTCAGCACTCAGAGTAGCACACAGGGCCCAGGAGGCCAGGAACTTACACCAGGTCTCAAGAGCTCCCTGCCAGGGCACAGGACACAAGCAAGAGACACAAGGACACAGAGGCCAGCAAGGCCCACGATGATGACAGTCTACCAAAGACCCACTTCAGACCCACAAAAGGCAAAGGAAGGAGGCTAAAGGTGGCAATGAGACTCTTAAGAAGAAGAAATAAAAGGTGCTGAAGAATTTCTTTGGGTATGATAAGAAAACACCTTTCAAAAGCAACTTTGGGGCTGGGGGTACAGCTCAATGGTAGACACGTGCCCAGCATATGAGAGCCCCTGGGTTCCGTCCCCAGTGTTGAAAAGAAAAAAGAAATTGAGACAATCTGAAAAGTCTAAATATGGAATGGTTATTAAATGATATCAAGGAATTAAGAAAATAAATATTTTATGGGTATAAACACATAAGATCTGGAATTTACTTTAAAATTGTCCAAGATAGGCCTGGACCAGTGACTCGGTCATTACGGTGCTTGCGTGGGATGCACTGGGATGGGGGTTCGAACCCCAGCACCATGTACACAATGAAGTGTCAGAGCAACAAAAGCCACATGAAAAACTAAATAAAATTGATTCTCTTTCTCTCTCTCTCTCACTGTCCCTCTCTCTTAAAAAAAAAATCTAAATAAGGCCAGGCACAGTGGCACATGCCTGCAACCCCAGCAACTTGTGTGACTAAGGCAGGAGTATCCCAAATTCAAAGTCAGCAACCAAGCAGAGAGACCCTAAGCAATTTAGCAAGGCCCCACCTCTAAATAAAAAATAAAAAGGGCTGGGATGTGCTCAGTGGGTAAGTGCCCCTGGCACGGGTTCAATCCCCAGTATAATAATAATAATAATAATAACAATGAGGAGGAGGAGGAGAAGGAGAAGGAGACAGGGTTTGGGGGCTGGAGTGGTGGCTCAGTAGTTACAGTGTTTGCCTGGCATGCACAAGGACCTGGGTTCAAATCCCAGCACCACATACACAACAAAGTGTTGGAAAAACAAAGGCCAGATGGAAAAATAAACAAAACTGATTCTCTCTCTCTCTCTCTCACTGTCCCTCTCATTCTTAAAAAAAAAAAAAAAAAAAAAAGACGATGGGTTAGGGTGTAGTTCGGTAGTAAAGCCCGTGCTTAGCATTCAAGAGGCCCTGCATTCAATCCCTGGCATCAAAAAGGGGGAAAAAAATTAAACAGAAGTGGTAAAATTTGGGGTCAACAGTTAACTTGTGGGCGCAGTGGCTCAGCAGTAGGGCACTTGCCCGCATGTGCACGGACCCAGGTTCCAACCCCAGCACCACATGCACCGCTAAGTGTCAGAGAAACAAAAAACAAAAAAGATGAAGGGATAAATGGAATTAATTCTCTTTCTCTCTCTCTTAAAAAAAAAAGTTACCTTGTTCCTCATTTCCACCCTGGGGGTTTTGTCCCACCACGGAAATCACTGCGCATGTTTACAACAGAGTGCGCTGGCGCCCTAGGAGTGGCTGAATGACAGCGCTGACCTCCGTGCGTGCTCACTGTTTTAGACATTTCACACCGTATTTAACCTTCAACAACCTCTGTCAGGTAGGTCCTATTTTTATCCCCAATTGGCAATGAAGAAAATACACGACA
Organism: Aplodontia rufa; assembly: GCA_004027875.1. Lineage (NCBI taxonomy): Eukaryota > Metazoa > Chordata > Mammalia > Rodentia > Aplodontiidae > Aplodontia > Aplodontia rufa. Next base: position 61,107 of record PVKS010004158.1, read on the forward strand.
CATGCTTTCATTCAATATTCATCTTTTTTAACCAAAAATGGGATTACATCATAATACTGTTCTGAAGTTGATTTTTTCACTTGGAGATGTCTCTGTCCAAACACCTATGTGTTGCTCATGTTGTGTGTGTGTGTTTTAAAGTGCGAGAGAGTGAGGGAGAGAGATAAAGAACCAATTTTTATTTATTTTTCACCTGGCCTCCATTTTTCTGACACTTAGTTGTGTATGTGGTGCTGGGGTTCGAACCTGGGTCATTACACATGCCAGGCAAGTGCTCTACTGCTGAGCCATCACTCCAGCCCTGTGTTTTACTTTTTATTTATGCATTCATATCTTTCTTTTTCTTTTTATGTGTATGTGTGTGCATGCGTGGGTGCACCCACTAGGGATAGAACCCAAGCCTCGTGCCTTCTAGGCAAGCCTCCTGCCACCGAGTTATAATCCCAGCTCTATTTATTTATTCCTTTTTTTTTTTTTTTTTGTATTGGGGATTGAACCCAGAGGCACTTAGCTGGTGAGCCTCATCCCTAGTGCTTTTAATTTTTCCTTTTGAGACAGGGTTTTGCTAAGTTGTTGAGGCTGGCCTTGAACATACAATCCTCCTGCCTCAGCCTCCTGACTCACTGGGACTACAGGTGTGGGCTACCATGCCCCATTTCTTCTTCTTTTCTTCTTGAGCTGGGGATCAAACCCAGGGCCTCTCACATGCGAAGCACACAACACAAACTGTACCACTGAGTCACACCCTAGCCCCTCGCATGTTTTATTTTTACCAGGGATTTGAACCCATCACTTTACCACTGAGTCACCTCCTAGCCCTTTTTATTTTTTTATTTTGAGACAGGGTCTCACTAAGTTGCTTAGGGCCTCGCTAAGGCTAGCTTTGAACTTTCTGTCCTCCTGCCTCAGCCTCCCAAGCTGCTGGGAACACAGGTGTGCACCCCACACCTGTAATTGGATAAACAAACTGTCCCACATTTGTGTGATGGAACACTGCACCAATGAAAGGGATGAACACAGGGCTCGGATGTGGCTCAGTGGCAGAGCGCTTGCCTAGCATGTGCAGGGCCCTGGGTTCCATCCCCAGCACTGCACAAAATAAGCGCACACAAAAGAAAGGGATGGGCCCGAGGCATGCACGATGCAGATGAATCCCAAGGGCGCTATGCCAAGCAAAGATGCCGGGCACAGTGGGTACCCACACAACGGTTCCGTCTAAGTGACACCCTGAAACAAGACACAACGTGTGAAAGGAAGTTGGATCAGAAGTGGCCAGGGGCTGCCAGTGGGGTGTGGGATCAGCTAAAAAGAGGCCCAGGTAGATTTCTGGAGTGACAGACATCCGCCTTTTCATCATCTGGTGGTTACAGGATGATACTCACAAAACTCAATCCGTTTGCTGGGTGTGGGTGCACACACCTGTGATCACAAGTTTGAGGCCAGCCTCAGCAATTTAGCTAGACTCTATCTCAAAATTAAAAAAAAAAAAAAGGGAGGGAGAGTGTGTGGTTTCTGGGGATGGGCAGTGGTAAAGCACCCCTGGGTTCCATCCCCAGTACTTAAAAAAGCTCTTATCAGGGCTGCGGGAAGCTCAGTGCTAGAATGCACAGTGAGCATCCCCAGCCAGACAAAAACCAGGTCATACACTTTACTCTTTAAAAAAGAGGGGGGGGGACAGTGAGAGAGTGAGAAAGAGAAAATCAATTTTATTCAGCCTTTCATGAGGCTCTCGTTGCTCTGAGACTTCATTGTGCACATGGTGCTGGGGTTCGAACTCATGACCTCACGCACGCAGGGCAAGTGCTGTAACCGTTGAGCCACCGCTCCAGCCCTACTTTATTCTTATTATAAATATTTTAAATTTTTTTTTTCCACAGCTACACATAAATAACTTTGTAGGGGCTCAGGGGTTGGAACGCTTGCCTGGCATGAGGACCCAGGTTCGAACCCCAGCACTACATACACAACTAAGTGTCAGAGAAACAAAGACCAGATGAAAAATTAAATAAAGTTGATTCTCTCTCTATCCCTGTCTCTTTAAAAACACAAAACTTTGCAGTCTCCACAGTATATATGGCTGCGTTATGATTTCTTTACCCACTTCCCCACTGATGGTCCGCCAGCCTGCAGAGCTTGACAAATGCAGACGCGGACACAACCCACGTCCCGCCCACGTCTTCCCTAAACTCCAGATGCAATCACACATCAGAGGACACACGCTTGTGGTGGTTCTCCAGGAGGAACCCAGGGCCTCACGTGCCGCAGAGCACAGCTCAGCCTGGACGCTCAGGTGACTCAGATGCCCCAAGGGGCGATGCGTAAGGGAACCAGGGGCTGAGGCTCCTCCTCCTCCCCAGGCCCTGCGGGCTCAGCAAGTCTTGCTATGACAATCTCCACAGCCCCTCAGCTTGCACTACCCCCCAGGACAGGAGAGCCCATATGGGTGTAGAAAGGAGAACAAAATGGTGTTTCAAAATGACACTATTTTTAGAGAGAGCTGATTTTATTTTTGTTCAACTGGCTTTTGTTTTTCTTCACTCAGTTGTGTGTGTGCTGCTGGGGTTTGAACCCGGGTCCTCGTGCATGCCAGGCAGGTGCTCCAACTGCTGAGCCACGGCTCCAGTCCCCTGAAACTACATTTTTTAAAAAAGTGACATCCTCCCTATTCGTGGAAAACATTACCAAAAATATAAAAGCTTCTACAAAATTGCCTCAAAAGCCTCCCCCTCGTGTAACATCCTCCAGGGACTCCCAGAGGACTGTTGGGGACTGTCTTGAGAAAAGTCAGGAGGAAGAACAGCCCCAAAGGGCCCCAAACCACATCCACATGTGAGCTGTGCCCTCTGCAGCATCCGGGATACACAGCCCAAGGGGGTGGAGGCCAGAGTTCAGCAAGATAAGGGAGGCCAGCAGGTCCCCACCCTGGAGCTCAGGGGGTATCTCACACACACACACACACACACACACACACACACACACACACACACACACGAAGGCTGGATTTCCAACGGCCTGGACACCTGGGCAGGGAAGGCGGCCCAAGCTGACGCAGCCCCTGAACCCGACGGCAGGAGCCCGGACTGAGCTACAGCTGCTCCAGGGCCCCCACCACGCTGCACCACAGCCTCAGCCTCCTCATGAGCAGGACGAGGACAACAGTGGGTTCACAGGGGTGGACAGGCACGAGATCGGTCAGAAAGGTGCTGATGAGCTCAAGATCTGGGGCCCGCAGGCCTGAGCCCGGCTTACTGTGCTGACACTCAGGACCCCGAGGTCCCCGGCAAACCTCAGCGCCCGTTTTCATCTGTAGACCAACATCATGACCCCCTCAAGGAGGCCTTCACAGACTCAGAAGGACAGTGCAGAGGACACTGCTGGCACTTGTTTAAAATGACACTGTGTGTGTGTGGCCCTTGACTTATAAAACAGACAGTATTGCTTTTATTATAAAAACCTGTGTAAAGGGGAGCGATTCACTTTTACCAAGCTGAGGACAAACCCTATCTACCTATGTGATACGTGAGAAGAAGTGGCTTTCCCTGTGCATTCTAAATTCCATTAGCGGGGCTGGCGTGATGGCTCAGTGATTGGAGCGCTTGCCTGGCATGGACAAAGCCCTGGGTTCGCCATGCGCACAACTAAGTGTCTGAGAAACAAAGGCCAGATGAAAACTAAACAAAGTTGATTCTCTCTCCCTCTCCCTTCCTCCTCTCTCTCTTCATATTAAAAAAAACTTTAAACCAAGTTCGATTAGCATGAGAAAGCAATCGTTTGGCTGGTGGGGGTGGGGGTGAAAGCTTTGCACAAATGCCTGCTAGCCGGGAGTGACTGTGTCCCTTACCAGGTAAACCGGGCTGCGGTCCTTGTCCATCGCAGGGATGCCAGTGAGGACCTCGGCCAGCACCTGGGGACAAGAGAACACCAAGTTGAGTGTCAAGGTCACCGGGAGAACCTGGGCGTAAGAGGTCTGCTCTGCCACCTGCCAGCAGACCCCCTGCTCAAAGGCCGGGACATAGTGTATCACACTGAACGCCTCCTCCAACCAAAGATGTCACCGGGCTGCCAGCAGCGTCACTGACAGCAAGACGGGGAGGGTGGAGTTCAAGCAGCTGCATGTGCTTCTGTGCATGTAAACACCTACGTACGCGCACGCGGACACACACGCAATTTATTATTGTGGAGTCAGACAGGGTCTTGCCGTTGCCCAGGTTGACTCAAATTCTTTGAGAGAGAGAGGGACAGTGTGAGAGAGAGAGAGAGAGAGAACCAATTTTATTTAGTTTTCCGTGTGGCTTTCGTTGCTCCAATACTTTGTCGTATACATGTGCTGGAGTCCGAACCCGCATCCCTGCGCATGCCAGGCAAGTGCTGTAACCGCTGAGTCACTGCTCCAGCCCCAGCCTCGCATTCTTTTTTTTTTTTTTAAAGAGAGGGGACAGTGAGAGAGAGACAGAGAATCAATTTTTATTGAGCTTTTCAAGTGGCTTTTGTTGCTCTGACACTTAGTTGTGTACGTGAGTTGCTGGGGTTTGAACCTGTGTCCTTGCACATGCCAGGCAAGCGCCGTAACCACCGAGCCACCACTCCAGCCCCCAGCCTCACATTCTTGATCCCCCTGCCACAGCCTCCCAACTAGCTGAGATGAAGTGTGTGACTCTGTGCCCAGCTAGAATACACTTTTTGGGGGGTGGGAGGCGGATACTGGGATTGAACCCAGGGGCACTTTACCACTGAGCCATATCCCTAGACCTTTGTGGGTTTGTTTTTTTTTTTTTTTTTTTAAGAAAGAGGGGACAGAGAGAGAGAGAAAGAGAGAAGCAATCTTTATTTAGTTTTTCATGTGACTTTCATTCCTCAGACACTTCATTGTGTATGTGGTGCTGGGGTTTGAACTCGCGTCCTTGTGCTTGCCAGGCTAGCGCCGTAACCACTGAGCCACTGCTCTGGCCATCTTTGTGGTTTTAACTATGAACAGGGTCTCGCTAAGTTGCTTAGGGCCTCACTAAGCTGACTTCCAACTTGTGTCCTCCTGCCTCAGCCTCCCAAGTTGACGGCCTCAGAGGCAGGCACCACCGTACCTTGCTCTCGACACACCATTGTTGAACGTCGTTTCTTTTTGTAGTGTGCGTACACAACAGTGTTTTGTTCAGCTATAAAGAAGAATAAAATCATGTCCTCTGCAGGAAAACGGATGGAACTTGAGACCATTTTGTTAAGCAAAACAAGCCAAACGCAGGTCACGAATGTATGTTTTTTCTCATATGAGGAAGAGAGAGAGAAAAAAGGAAAAGAAAAGTGGTTGTGGGGTGCGGGTGTCAAAAATCAAAGGGAAATCAAAAGAGCAGAGAAAAGGAACCATGGGGAAGGAGGAAGAATGGTAAAGGGGAAAATACAGGGAAATGATATTGGCTGAATTAAATTGTTATAGCGTGTGCATGCAGGAAATCCCACCACTATGTACGACTATACTGCACCATTAAAAAATAGTACCATAAAACACCAGATCATTTCATTTAAAATTCTACCAGCACCCAGGCACAGTGGCACATGCCTATAATCCCAGTAACTCAGGAGGCTGAGGTGGGAGGATCGCCATTTTGAGGCCAGCCTACACATCTTGGTGAGACCTTGTCTCAAAATAAAAAAATCATGTCTGAGGATGTAGCTCAGTGGTAGAGCACCCATGGGTTCAATCCCATAAGCCCCCACACACAAAAAAACACCAGAAATGGCCAGCCAGAGTTGCTCTGTCAATCTCAGGGAAAGCAGGAGTCCATGTGTCTCCTGTACAGAGCTTCCCGCTACCTCCACTTATTCATTAACTCCTCTACTCACGAAGGAGCTCAGCCACCACAAAATGACAAACCATGATCTGTGTCTTAATAAACAGGAAACCTCTGAACAGAAATCTGCAACAGAGATAACAGAGTGGTGGTTAAGGGCTCGAGGTTCCAACTGTCTGTCACTCACATGCAAAGGGGATCTTCAGGCAATTAATTAAAATCTGAGCCTCAATGTCCTCATCTGTGAAATGGGGATCTAGCGGATGTGAATGTCACAGGAATGGACATCCGAACCTTGGGCTCAAATCTCTCCCAAATCCGTTTTCCAAGCAAGGCGTAACAGGGTCCCGTTTACTGCCACAATGGCCCCAGGTCAGACAGGAAGTGGCCATGAGGGGGCAGCAGAGGGCACCACCGCGGCAAGTGGGCCTGGGGCCAAGGAGGGCCTCCTTGGCCAGGTCCTTCCAGAAAGGGAGAGAATGAGGGCAAATGAGTAAGCAAACATTTCCTCCACCTCGCCTACAGAACCCTGTGATGGGTGAGCCCTTTACAGGGATTATCTGGTGCTCACAGAAACACAGAGCTGGGCGCGGTGGGCACGACTGAGATCCCAGGGGCTCAGGAGGCCAAATCGGGAGGAGAGCAAGTTTGAGATGAGCCTCAGCAACTTGGCCAGGCCTAAGCAATTCAGCAAGACCCCGTCTCAAGCTACAAACAAAAACGGGCTGGGGATCCGGGTCAGTCATGAAGAACCTCTGGGTTCAATCCCAGGTACAAAAACACACCAAGGGGCTGCCGCGGTGGCTCAGCGGTGACGGCGCTTGACTTGCATGCGCGAGCACAGGGGTTCCAACCCCAGCACCACGCACACAACGAAGCGTCTGAGCAACGAAAGTCCACGAAAAACTAAATAAAAAATTGATTCTGTCTTTCTCTCTCTCTCACTGTCCCTCTCTCTTTAAAACACACACACACACACACACACACACACACAAAGAGCCAGGCCCAGTGGAGCACGCCTGTAAACCCAGCAACTCAGGAGGCTGAGGCAGGAGGATTGCAAGTCAGAGATCTGGGGGTATAGCTCAGGACCAAACCAAAAAAACAATGATGACCAAAAAAAAAAGAAAAGAAAAATCCAACACTGATAGGTTGGGGGTGCAGCTCAGTGGGCAGAAGTTGCCCAGCATGCAGAAAGTCTCTGGTTCCATCCCCAGCAAGCATAAACAAATACATCCGTATCCTGGCATGTGCAGGCTCCTGTGCAAACCAGTTTACGTACATAATCCCCTTACTCTCCAGATGCATCATTACCCCCATTTTACAGAAGATAAGGGGGACGTACTCTATGTCACACAGCTGGAAAGTCACTGGGCTGGGTCCTGCGCTTGGCAGCGAGGAGTTCAGTCCTGTCGTGTCTTTCTCACTATTTTGTTTTTTATTTTTTGCTGGACTGAGGATTGAACCCAGGGGAGCTCTACTACAGAGCTACACCAGACGTTTCATTTTGTATTCTGAGACAGGTAAGTCGCCCAGGCTGGCCTTGGACTTGCGATCCTCCTGCCTCAGCCTCCCAGGTCGCTGGGATCACAGGTGTGCACCACCGCACCTGACCCACTGGTTCTTAAAGGACCAGGAGCTGGGTTAGCCCTGCTGAGCTTCACTGAAAAACTCTCAGTGAGCTGAGGCAGCCAAGGAAACCGGCGGAGCCGGACAGGCTGAAGACTGAAGGACACTGAATCTGGCATGCAGAGGACCGGACGAGGGCTCCTGTGGCAGCCGGGAAGGGGTAAGACACCATGATCAGGGCCAGGAAGGGCAGAGCTCAAGAGGGCAGTGGAAGAGAGAGGGCAAGGCCCCAGGTGCAACTGTCTGTGCTTGGCTGAGGCCAAACGGGCTGCCGCTTTCCTCAGCCAGTGTTTCCCAGACTGGGTTCCGCGGAACACGGATGCTGATAGGCGCGCTGAGAAAACAAGGTTCCACAGCCCAGCGAACTTGGGAAATCCTGCATCGCTTCCTCTGATGACTTCACTGTGACCACAGTACAGGCTCATAATCATATCAAAACTCCTGATAAGGGCTACACCAGTGACTCAGTGGTTACGGTGCTTGCCTGGCATGTGCGAGGACGCGGGTTCGAACTCCAGCACCACGTACACAACGAAGTGTCAGAGCAATGAAGACCACGTGGAAAACTAAACAAAACTGATTCTCCCCCCACACACACTGTTTCTCTATCTCTTTAAATTAAAAAAAAAAGCACCACAGCTAACCTTGACTTTGCTTACCCAAACGTATTTGGCCCCAAACCCATTTTGTTTTTGTTTTTGTTTTTATTTTATGGTATTAGGGATTAACCCCAGGGGTGCTTAGCCACTGAGCTACATCTGCAGCCCTTTCTTTACTATTAGTTTTTTTATAAAGGAAGAGAGGACAGTGAGAGAAAGAGAGAGAATCCATTTTTATTTAGTTTCTCATGTGGCCTTCATTCTCCAACGAAGTGGGTGCTGGGGTTTGAACTCGCGTACTCGCACATGCCAGGCAAGCGCAGTAACCACTCCAGCCCCTACTATTATTTTTTTATTTTGAGACAAGGCCTCACTAAGTTGCTGAGGCTGGCCTTGAACTTGTGATCCTCCTGCCTCAGCCACATCAGTTCTATAGAGATCTCAAGGAGCTGGGGAGTGTTCTACAGAGGTAGACTTTGGGGATTGCTATATTAGGACCATGTGCTCCTGGGGGAGGAAGCTGTGTTAGTTACATTATGTTCCCAGGGCCTGGCGCACCATCATGAAGGGCAAAGTTGCGGGTGGTGGCAGGGAGGGGTGCTGGTTGGGTGGAGGGACACCAAATGGATGGACAGTTGATGGCTGCACCACGGATGAACAAATGAGGGCAAGCCCACAAGTAGACAACTGGGGGAGACTCAGTGGGATTAGGGAAGTCAGGGGATTGTATCTGGAGCTTTCGAGAAGGTAGACACTCAAAGGTTGGCAAACATAAGTACAGTAGGTCCCAGAGTAAACACCTGAGTCTGTTTGGATCACCGACAGTCTACCCATGTCTTCTTTCTCTCCAGTACTGCAGATGGAACCCTCTCTATCCTGGGCTTACGAAGGATCTGTGGGAAGGCAAATGAGTCCAGGCCCCAGTCTGAGCAGAGCAGGAAACTTACTATTCCACAGCTGAAGACGTCCACTCGCTTCGTCAGCTGCCCCACCCTGATGAAATCTTCTGGCAGATACGCTGCGGAGGCCTGGAAGAGGTGGGTCTTCATCACGGTGTATTTCGACCTTTGATTGACGGGACACAGGTGAGCCATTGGGTGAGCCAGCTTGGGGGTGAAATTGTGATCCAGCAAGACATTGGAGCTGTGGAACAGCAAGCAGAGACAACCTTCTCAATCTGGGCTGGAGGGACTTCCATGGAGAACCTTCTGGAAGATGAGTCAGCAGTGGGCAATGTCAGCCCCTGCATGTTGGGGGCAGTCAATGAAGACCCTCAACACGGAGCTCCGGAGCCACACACTGGGAACCCACTCCCTCTAGCAAACGGGGATGGGGTTAAGAAGGAGTCTTGCAAGCCGGGTGCTGTGGCACATGCCTGCAATCCCAGGGACTCAGAGGCTAAGGCAGAAGGATCACGAGTTCAAGGCCAGCCTCAGCAACTTAGCAAGACCCTGGCTCAAAATAAAAAATAAAAAGGGCTGGAGATGTGACTCAGTGGTTAACTGCTGCTGGGTTCAATCCCAGTATTAAAAAAAAACAAAACAAAAAAAAAAAAACAAGAATTAATCTTATTACTCCAGAAATGTGGCCAAAGCAGTGGAGCCTTCCTGATCCCCACAGATGTCAACCCTGACCAGCTCAGCTTGCCCAGCCCATGGTGTATGCCAGCTTGGTCCCTTCCAAAGCCATTGTGACCCCAGGTCTGATGCAAGGAAAAATATCAGCATCCCTGTGACTAACCATGCCTGGATCCTAACGAATAAGAAGAGCAACAAAAATTTTTACAAAAAGCAATAAGAATGTCCTTTGACCCAGTTATCTCATTGGAGGGAAAAAAACCCAGCAAGAATTCGGAAGTGGGGTGATGAGCTAAGCTGCGTGTGTCTAACTAGCCCCAAACAGTATTTTTTCTTCATCTTTTTTAAAGAGAGAATCAATTTTATTTAGCTTTTCATCTGGTTTTCATTGCTCTGACACTTAGTTGGGTATATGGTACTGGGGTTCGAACCCGGGTCCTCCTACATGCCAGGCAAGCGCTGTAACTGCTGAGCAGTTATTCAAACAGTATATTCAAAAGTAGACATTCCAATGTTCACTATTAGCAGTGGTTAAATAAATTATAAGCAAATCCCTTCAGTGGAAGATCAAGAAGTCATTAAATACAAGGGTGATGTTCAGTGTAGGGAAATGTTTACTATGTTTTTTTTAAGAGAGAGAAAGAAACAATTTTATTTAGTTTTTCACGTGGCTTTCACTGCTCTGACACATCATCATGTACGTGGTGCTGGGGTTTGAACCCGCATCCATGCGCATGGCAGGCAAGCACCATAACCACTGAGCCACCGCTCCAGCCCCTCCAGCCTTTTTTTTGTTTTGTTTTGTTTTATTTGGAAATAGAGATTGAACCCAGGTGCACTTAACCACTGATCCACATCCCCAGCTCTTTCTTTATATTTTATTTTGAGACAGGGCCTTGCTAAGTTGCTGAGGCTGACCTCAAACTTGCAATCCTCCTGCCTCAGCCTCCTGAATCTCTGGGATTACAGGAGTGCACCACCACTCCTGGTTCTAGCATGTTTTGAATAAGGGGAAACAGGCAAATGAACTGGTAGGCAGATGACTGTCACACTAGGGCTAAGGATTTGTGTTGAGAGGAACTGAAACAGGAAACAAAACCACAGCAGGGCTAGGGATGCAGGTTAGCAGTAGAGCGCTTGCCCAGTGTGTGCAAGAGCCTGGGTTCCACTCCAAGCACCACAAAAAGAAAGAAAAAAACAAAAGCAAAGACCCAACTGATGACTCAGGTATTGCGTCACTGGTGACCTCAAGCCCTTCCAATTCCTTTCTTGATGACAAGTGCAGTGAAATGAAAAGCAGGGGAGAGAAGAGCAACGGGCTTCTGCATCCGCTTGGGGAGCTGAGTCCTGGCTCCACGCTAGGCCTGCCAGGTTTTCTGGAATCTTCTGGAACCACCCAGGCTGTGATCTCCTGTTCTTGGACACATGGCCCTGAGATGTGGGGTGTGGGATGCCTCCCTGACAGGATGCTGTCACCATGATGAGCCTGAACAGGGGGCTGGGCATCCCGGGGTGGCAGGCATGGCCCAAAGCTCAAGGAGGGGTCCGTGCTGGCTGCTGAGTGACAGTGTGGTGCGGAGGGCGCAGAGCAGGGGCAGAGCCCAGGGCACAGCAAGGAGTGAAAGCAGCAGCCAGGCAGCGGGGAGGGAGAGCGGGGCAGAACGGCAGCGCCAAGCTCACCTCTTGACATTGCTGTGGATGATCTGCAGCCCATGCAGGTGCCCCACGGCACTGAGCAGCCCCGCGCAGATGCTCACGCGCCGGGGCCAGGGCAGCGGCTCGGAGCCACCCTAAAACAAGACGGCACGCGTCACATCCGCCCCTTCCTCCTCAGGAAGGCCTGGTGGCCTGGTCCTGGGCTCCCGTCTCTCCCCTCCTTCATGTCTGTCCTCACTACGGCTCAGCCGCATGAGTCACTGACAGCAGGCACACCTGTGTGTAAATCCCACCTCAGGTATGGCTGTGCGACTTTGGAACAGATGCTTCATGTCTCTGAGCCTGTCAGACTGGGGGTGCTCACCTAGTATGCACAAGTCCTGGGTTCAAGTGAAATAAAGGAAGGAGTAGGGAGAGGGAGGGAGAAAGAAAAGAAGAGACGGAAACAGGGAGGGAGGAAGGAAGGGAAAGAAAAAGGAAAGGAAAACAAGAGAAAAGAACAGAGCAAAGGTTCATCCCTGGTTGAGGACTGCTAATGAGGACCCGAGGGAGCATCAGGATGCCCTTAGCATGGCGCCTGTCTACAGTCGGTGCTCAATCAATAGCGGCTCTGCGGCGGGCTGGGAGAGGAGGGAGGGAGCTTATGTTAGCACCCTGAGCCCTTGGGCCTTACGCCCATCCATGGGCTCGGGGATCCCACAAGCTCTGGGGGATTACAGGGGGGCTGTAGCCACTGCTGCTCTGAGACCAGCGTCCCCAGGCTGTCACCACCTGTCTTTCAATCGCTCTTAGTTCCCACATCCTGTAAGAACTGGCCTGGACAGCGCAGATTTCTTCTCAAAACCACTGAAATCTGCAGCCACATGAACCCAACTGGCTCTGACAGGTGGGCAAGTCACTTTGTCTCCGCGCCACAGACTCCTCTTTCGGAAAATGCGGGGACCTCCTTGGTTGTAGCAAGCTCGAGAGAAATGACACATATGCCAGACACCCTGATATATGTGTGTCAGAACACGAGCCACCTTTAGTGTACCATGAATAATGGCTTTGTCTGAACCCTGCTAAGGAAGCAACAACTGTGTTGTGGGGTAACTCCCTACGCTGCCTGAGGATTTTAAGCAGAGGTCTATTTTAAAAGCTAAATTTTAGCCAGGTAAATGGCACACGCCTGCCATCTCAGCAACCTGGGAGCTGAGGCAGGAGGATCACAAGTTCAAAGCCGGCCTCAGCAACTTAGCACGGCCCTAAGGAACTTTAATTAGAGTTACTTTATTTTGAGACTCCGTCTCAAAATAAAAAATAACAAGGGCTGTTTGAGCACCCCTGGATTCAATCCCTGGTTAAAAAAAGAAAATAAAGCAAACAACAAACAAACAACAGCCTATAAATTTCAGCAGCTGTTACCTTCACACGATGTAATACTCTAAAGGCATCAGGGACAGATGGTGTAAATTTCCCTACCATCCTGTGCTTCTGTTACCAAGGTAACATCCTCCCCAGAGGCAGCCGATAGACCAATTTCTTACGTATGTTTTCAGAGAGAGTCCATAAATAGGCAAGCAAAAAGATATATACTGGACCAACGTTTGTAATAGAATTCATCTCCATACCTTTACCTCTGAATTCTTTTTCCTGTCCTACTGCATTGTCTTCCAGAACAATGATGAACATCATCAGTGCCACAGGACACCTCTGGCTTGCACTTGACTAGGATGACATGCCTCTTTCAAATTTTTCCACATGTTTTTCATGAAGACATTTAGTCATATTTCATCCCCCTGACCCTCCCTGGTCTCCCATGGGTGGCCTCTCCCCTCTGGACTCTGTAAGTCCTTAGTCTTGATTCCATGACTGGCTGCTGCCTGTTCCTGCTCTCTAATGTCTCTTACCTGGTCCTGAAGTCTATCCTGTAGAGATCCATTTGCCATGAAGGGGTAGATCAGGCTGTGAAACTGTCTCCCGGAGCAGAAGCCCAGCAGAGGTAAGACGTTGGGGTGGCAGCATCTGAAATCAGGCATGGGTGCAGGGTGAGGAGTCGGACAGCAAGAGAAGCCAAAGACTGACCCCACCGCCCCACTCTTCTGCCCTCTCCACCCGCAAGGCCACCAGCATCAGGTGCCACACACTTGAGCCCCTAAAGGCCTCACCCTGCTGTCCTGGCTCTGCAGCGAGACACCTTCCCCACCCACCTCCAGGAACTGGCCCAGGCCACAAGTCAGCAGCAGTGAAGCTGCCTCCACGGTGCTTTGACTCTGGGCCTGGGGTTCCTCCCTGCACCATTCCCTCCAGGATCTCCTCCTTCCTCTCTGGTCACTCTTTCTTGGCCTTCTTTATTAACACTCTCCTCTCCTGCCTTCCTCTGAAATGAGGGTCTCCTGCAGCCGTGCTCCTCGGCCTACTTCCTACCTGCTCCTCCAGGTGCTTCCTGCTGCTATTAGAGTGCCCCGACCCCTAAACCCAGCCCATCAGAAGCTCCACACCTGCACATGCACTACACCAATGCTCAACTCACCAGCACCCTAAGCCCCACAGGTCCCAAGCCTGCCTCCGCACCCGTGTTCCTTATGTCTGCAGAGCACACAACACCCATCCAGCCTCCTGGACAACTTCCTCGCCCCCACCTCTGAGGTCACCATTCGACACACAGACAGCTTTCAAAATGCCACCTTCATCCCCCTCTGCTCTGCTTCGGGTCTCACCCACCCCATGGCCCCCACCTGATCTCTCCACCCTCCTCCCATTCCCCAGAGCCTCTTGATCCACACCTGTCACACCCAGTAGTCATTTACAGGTCTCCCCACGACACCATTAGCTTCTCCAAGGCAGGACAGACTGCTTCAAGTCTGCACTGCCACAGCCCAGGACAGGGCTGGACAGCTCCCGCTGTTTCAATCACCAACCCAGGGAGTGGCTGCCGACCCACCCAGGCGCCGTGCCAAGCAGAGGCAGTCACGCTTCCAGAGTTGAAGAAGTGTATGTGCACAGATGTGTGTGTACCTGTGTGCACTCACACGCATGCGTGAAAAGAAAAAGTGCTACAGAAAATAACACTAGGCCCAGCACCTGCCTGAGAGCCCAGTGGCCCAGGAGGCCTCGGCAGGAGGATCACAAATTCAAGGCTGGCCTGCGTAACTTGACCTAGTCTCAAAATAAAACCTTTAAAAAAGAGCTGAGGGTGCTGGAGTGGTGGCTCTGTGGTTGGAGCGCTTGCCTGGTATGCGCAAGGACCTGGGTTTAAACCCTGGCACCACACACACAATAAGTGTCAGAGAAAAAAAGGCCAGATAGAAAAATAAATAAAGTTGATTCTCTCTTTCTTTAAAAATAAATAAATAAATAAATAAATAAGAGGGCTGGAGCGGTGGCTCAGCAGTTACAGCGCCTGCCTGGCATGCACAAGGATGCGGGTTCAAACCCCAGCACCAAGTACACAACAAAGTGTCAGAGCAACGAAGCCATGTGAAAAACTACATAAAAACAGATTCTCTCTCTCTCTCTCTCAATCACTGTCCTTCTCTTTCTTTAACAAAAGAAAAAAAGGGCTGGGGATATTGCTCAATAGTAGAACACCCCTTGGTCCAATCCCCAGTGTCACACACACAATATTTTTTTGAACATTGGGCTGGAGCAGTGGCTCAGTGGTTGGAGCGCTTGCCTGGCATGTGGGAGGACCTGGGTTCAAACCCCAGCACCATGTACACAACTGAGTGTTACAGAAACAAAGCCCGAGGAAAAAGTGAATAAACTTGATTCTTTCTCTTCCTCTTTCTCTCTCCCTCCCCCCGTTTTAAAAACAAATTTTTAAAAATTATTAACACACACTGTTATGGTACTTCACATTTTCTTATTTACACGTTTTTTCCAGCACCAAGGACAGAATTGAGGGAGGCTCTCAGCTTGCTAGGCAAGCACTCCACCACTGAATTCAAACACCCAGCCCTCAAAATTTTCTTATTTCTTAAAATGCTTCATAATAATCATGCATTACTTGCCTAAGGCTGTATACACTGGTAAAGGAAACCTCGACAGTGACTTCCTGAGGCTCAATGACAACTGATGACCAGCACATGACATTTGTCGTGTGCACTTAAATTCATCATGAAGGCAGAGTCCGGACAAGTTTCCAGGGTGCCAAACACTTTCCCAGCCCCCACCCAGCTCTGCAATTGAAAGCTCATTCCACTTCCTGGGCCTAAGTTTCCCCATCTGCAAAAGGAGCAGATTTGAAAATAACGTTCATTTTCGTGGTAGTGAAGATTGAATCCGGGGTGCTCTACCCCTGAGCTACATCCTCAGTCCCTTTTATTTTTTTTATTTTGAGACAGAATCTTGCTAAATTGCTGAGGCTGGCCTTGAACTTGCAATCCTCCTGCCTCGGCCTACCAAGCACCTTGGGTTAGTAGCAGCAAGCTTTTTTTTTTCAGCCTCACACAAGCTAAGCATGTGCCCTCCTACTGAGCTACAGCCCCAACCTCTCAGGAGACCCTTCCTGTAAAGGACTGGTTAGGACCCAGGAGACACTACTCAGCTGTCCTCTGCGGCACAAACGCAGCTACGGACAATCCAGAGATGAACAAGCATAGCTTTATTACAGCAACAGAACTTGAATTTCATATACCATTCTTGCGGCACACATTATTTTTTTCCAACCACTTAAAAATGTAGAAACAATTCTTAGCTCTCAAGCTCTACAAACATAACTGAGGCCTGATTTAGCCTGTGGCTCCTCATTCGCCAATCCACTCTCTAGAGGGCTACAATTTTATTTAATTTTAATTATTTTGTTTTGTACCAGGGATTGAATCCAGGGGCACTTTTTTTTTTTTTTTTTTTTGAGAGAGGGACAGTGAGAGACGCAGAGAAAGAGAGAAACAACTTTATTTAATTTTTCACGTGGCCTTAGTTGCTCCAACACTCAGTTGTGTACGTGGTGCTGGGGTTTGAACCTGGGTCCTCGTGCTTGCTAGGCAAGCACCGAAACCGCTGAGCCACCGCTCCAGCGCCCAGGGGCACTTTTACCACTGAGTCACATCCTCAGCCCCTTTTATATTTTTATTTTGAGACAGGGCCTCGCTAAGTTGCTGAGGCTGGCTTTGAACCTGAGATCCTCCTGCCTCAGCCTCCTAAGTTTCTGGGATTGCAAGCACGTGCCACTGTGCCCTGCGAGGGCTATAATTTAAAAATGGATTCACCATCAGGTTACAATCCATAAGCCTCTGCCTACTCCAAAGGATGGGATAGAAATAAACTTCCTCCCCACGGAAGGAAGGTGATGGAGTGAGCCAGGTTTCCTCTATAATTCTAACCTAGGCACATACTTGCTGCATAGGAAAAGCAGACTCTAAACACAGACCAGGTAGGTTCAAATCCTGACTCTGTCACTCACTAGCTCTGTGATCTTGGACCAGACACTGACTCTTTCTGTACCTCAGTTGATCCATTTGTAAAACAAAGTGACAAAAGTAGCTATGTTACAGCGTTCTTCTGAAAACTGAATGAGTTTATGTATGCTACAATTTAAGCGTATCCCCCAAGTTCAAGTTCAGAAATTTAACCACAAGATTCGACATGTTAATGGTATTTAGAGGCAGGGCCTCTGAGAGGTAATTAGGATTCAATGAGGTCATGAGGATTGAATCCCCATGAAGGTACTGGTGGCTTTAAAAGATGAGGGAGAGGGGCTGGAGTGGTGGCTCAGTGGTCACAGCGCTTGCCTGGCATGCACGAGGACCTGAGTTCAAACCCCAGCACTATGTACTCACTCAACTAAGTGTCGGAGCAATGAGGGCCATATGAAAAGATAAATAAAGTTGATTCTCTCTTTCTCTCTCTCACTGTCCCTCTCTCTTTAAAAAATAAAATAAAAAAATAAAAGATGAGGGAGAGCCAGGCACGGTGGCACACATATTTGATCCAGGAGGCTGAGGCAGGAGAATCGCAAGACTGAGGCCAGCCTCAGCAACTTATCGAGACCCTGTCTCAAAAAAAATAAAAAATAAAAAGGGCTGGGGATGTGGCTCAGTGGTGGTTAAGTGCCCCTGGGCCTGGGTTCAAGCCCCAGGATCAAAAAAGAAAAGGAGGAGGGGGAAGAAAGGAGAAGGAGGAGAAAGGAGGAAGGAGGGAGAAGGGAGAAGGAGAGAGACCTGAGCTGGTTCGTTTGCTCCACCTCAACAAACCAGGAGCCAACTAATCCTTTGTTCTTTATAACAGAAAGCAGACCACAACGACACGCAAGAGCGCTGCACACACCTGACGGGCTGCGAGCCATTAGCGCCGAACAAAGCGATTTCCAGAGGGGAACTTACTTAAGACAAACCTGCACCTCTGCCTGGAAGAACCTCTCCACTGCCCCTGGACTTGCGCAGGCTGCCTGTGGAGAAAGACATCAGGACATGAAGCCCCGGCCTCGCCCGTGCTGCCTTTGCCCCCCTGGAGGCCCACCAGGCTCACCTCTCTGAGCTTCTTAAAAGCAAAGGGCATCCCAAGCCTCTGCCCCCTGTAGACATCAGCAAAGGTGCCCTCGCTGATTCTGTAGCTCTCGTCAAAGCCATCGGTGGCCTGGACCACGTCCGCCTCACTCCAGGAAAGGCGCTCTCCAGCCTCGCTCAAGCACTTTTCCTGCTGTGGAACAGAGGTGCTGAAGTCCTGGGAATTCAGAGAGCAGAGACTGAGGTCACCAAGCTGCCTGAGAGGGTGGAGGGGGTCACCGTATCCCGTAGGGGACGGTAAAGAAAGGACCCTGAGCTCAGCCTCAATTCCACCTTGAACTTGCTCTGTGACCTTGAATGAACCCCTCTGAGTCTCAATTTCTCCATCAGCAAAAGGGAAGATAATGGTAGCACCCTAGGGGCTGGAGCAGTGCTCAGCGCTTATGGCATGCGCGAGGATGCGGGTTCAAACCCCAGCACCACACACAGCGAAGTCTTGGAGCAACGAAAGCTACGTGAAAAACTAAATAAAAAACTGTCTCCCTTTCTCTCTCTCTTATTGTCCCTCTCTCTTAAAAAAAAAAAAAAAAACAGTAGTACCCTGAAAGGTGATTATTGTTCAGGGAGTCAAACACGCGAAGTGAGGTCACCCGGTCAACCTCCACACTGGGTGCCCTCAGTCCTACACGATGCTTGGCCTCCAGGCCTCTGGAAGAGGGAACAGATTCGTATAACCAAGAACAATTGGGAGACTTGGTGCAGAGGGAAGTCTATAAACAGACGCTCTGCTTCAGTAACTTCCCTTTCTAAAAAGCAGTACACGCAAATTTGAATTTTGTAAAGTTATACAAGCTCTTGTTAACAGTTTTTAAAATTAGGGGCACAATATTCTCCATGATCTCATTGTCCATTTAGCTGCTCTTAAAGTCTCGTGTATTTCCTGCAGTTAGAATTGACTCAGAAAGGGGCTGGAGCGGTGGCTCAGCAGTTATAGCGCTTGCCTGGCACGGGCAAGTATGCGAGTTCATTCTGTCTGTCTGTCTCTCCCTCTCTCACCGTCCCCTCTTTCTTAAAAAAAAAAAAAAAAAAAAAAAAAAAAAGAATTGAGTCAGCAATGGGACAACATGCACACACACAGAGCTCGGGTTCCTCCTGACATTATACCATAACCATTCTCCAGGGCAATGAGATCATCTTTGAAAGTATTTTATTTGTTGGAGGGGGTACTAGAATTTGAATCCAGGAGTGTTTTACTGCTGAGCTACATTTCCAACCCTTTTTACTTCTTATTTTGAGACAGGATCTCACTAAGTTGCTGAGGTTGGCCTTGAACTCATGATTCTCCTGCCTCAGGATCCTGAGCTGCTGGGATTACAGGTGTGCACCTGCACCAGCTTGACAGCATTTTTTAAGTAAGGGTGGGGTGAGAGTATGAGAGAGACAGAATCAGTTTTATTTAGCATTTCATCTGGCCTTTGTTTCTCCGACACTTAGTTGTGTACCTGGTGCTAGCGTTTGAACCTGGGTCAAGCGCTCCAACCACTGAGCCACCGCTCCAGCCCCTTGAAAACTTTTTTTTAACATGTAAAACCCTACTTATAAAGGAGTCTTTAAGGAAGATCTTCATTAATCAGACCCATGCAATCACCTTCCGCCCAAAACACTAAGCCTGTAATACTTTTATTTTTTTCTTTTATTTATTTATTTATTGTGTGATACTTTTAAAGACCATGAAAACATTTTAATTTCCTTTAAAATCATGGGGCTGGAGCCGTGGCTCAGCAGTTACAGCACTTGCCTGGCATGCAAAAGACCTGGGTTTGAACTCCAGCACCTCGTACACAACTAAATGTCGGAGAAACAAAAGCCACATGAAAAACTAAATAAAGCTGATCATCTCTTTAAAAAACAAAAACAAACAAACAAACAAAAAAGGTAGGGCTGAGGATTCGTAAGCAAATGACCGCTGTGTCCACAGTCTGGAGGGGAATGACGCCAACCCTCAGCTCAGCTCTCACTTTAACACAGATAATGGGAAAATTGATCAAGATCATGTGTGCTGGGTAGGGGGCTGGCTCGGTGGTACAGCGCTGGCCCAGCACGTGGGAGGCGCTGAGATCCATCCCCAGCATCTCCCAAAAAGAAGAGAAGAAAAGTGGTCAGTAAGGTGCTACCTCCCACCCTACAGATCCTCCTGCCCGCCTGCCCTCGAGGTCCTGGAAGCCTGGAGGGATCCAGGCTCCTTGCTCTGCTCACCCCCCTACCCCCACGGGATAAAGAGGAGGAGCCCAGCTGGCAGGAGCAGCGAGGGGCAGAGGCAGGGGGCAGGGGCAGCGAGGGACAGAGGCAGGGGGCTTTACCTTGGAATCCGAGGACAACGTGGGAAGGTGGGTTCTTAGGGAACGGGGTGCATCCTCTTTAGATGGAAGGAGCACAGAGGCCTGGTGCTCTCTGGATGCAGCGGACCCTGGAAAGGAAGGACAAGAGGTCAGGACTGGCCTGGAGGGGAGCGGCTGCCATCAAGTCCTCAGACAGCCACTTCTGCCACTAGCCACAGGCCGGCCACCACTCCCTCCCGCGTCACCTCTAGGTGCTATTTACCATCCCACTTGACAGGTGGAGACACAGGGAAGCCCTGGCGGTGTGTGATGCAGCTGGGATGACCCCCACCCCACACAGTCCCACCACCCAGTCAGGCCTACCAGGTGCCACGCCTGCCTTCCAGAAGCCTCCACTGTGGCTCAGGAGGCAGTGAGCCAACTCTAGGATGAAGCCCATGGGAAATGCAGTCAGAGGTAGAGGAGACCACAGGGGACTGGAGGAAGAGGTGTCTGACCTAGTCTTGAAAGACGGGGAAATCTGGGGGGATGAACCCAGGGGCACTCTGCCACTGAGCTGCACCCCAGCCCCAGAACAACAGATCTTCAGGGTTTCACTAGCTGCCCAAGGCAGCCTTGAACTTGTGATCCTCCTGCCTCCGTCTCCCAAGTAGCTGGGACGGCTGCTGTACCCTGTGCTCCACAGGGAAACGGTTTTTATTTTTTGGTTTTCTCTCTCTCTCTTTTTTTTTTTAAGGTACCTGGAATTGAACCCAGGGGCACCTAACCACTGAGCCACATCCCCAGCCCTTTTATATTTTTTTTTCTTTTGAGACAGAGTCTCGCTGAGTTGCTTAGAGCCTCACTAAGTTGCAGAGGCTGGCCTTGAACTTGCAGTCCTCCTGCCTCAGCCTCCCAAGCCACTGGGATTACAGGCATGCACCACCACACCAGCACCACTGGTATACTTAAGGGACTGGAGAGTTCACAGTGTTGGGCATCCATGGGTCCTGGAACCACCCCCATGGTCATCAGGGACGACTATAATCAGAAGTTTCGTCATCTGGTGATCACCACTGCATGAGCTGATGGGGACATGAAAGGTCACTGAACTCTGCTTTTGTAAGTGTTGGGAATTTCCCACTGGAAAATGTTTTAAGCCGGGTGTGGTGGTGGACACCTGTAACCCCACTGTCTCAGGAGGTTGAAGCAGGACAAACCAAGTTCGAGGCCAGACTCAGCCACTGAGCAAGACCCTGTCTCAAAATAAAAATTAGAGGGCTGGCAATGTGGCTCAGTGGCAGAGTTCAACCCCCAGTCCTAAAACACAAAATAAAACAACCATCTAAGGGAGGGTATGAGAAGAGATCAAGACTCCAGAGACAGCTGTGCCGCGGGTGACGCCTGGGTGGCGGCCGCAGGGTGGAGGGGGCTCTGCTGTGCAGCTTGCGTGGCTTCTGCATGCATCTTGCTCCTGTGAGTGCACACGCACTCTGTGGTGTGGGTCGGGAAACAGGGCACGTCCCATACCCAGTCAGCACCTGGTGTCACCCAGAGCCCACAGAGCCCCTCGGAAGACCTGGGGACCAGAATGCACTTCATGCCTCATCTACCCCCAAGGTCGGGGTAACCGGCTACATAAATGTCCTCAGAACACTGAGAGCTACCCTGCAAGAACTCCTCACAGTGATGGGGCGGTGGCTCAGCAGGTGCAGTGCTTGCCTGGCGTGCGTGAGGCTGTGGGTTCGAACCCCAGTACCACGTACACAACGAAGTGTCGGAGCAACGAAGGCCACGTGAACAATGCAGTAAAACTGATTCTCACTCACCGTCCCTCTCTCTCTTTAAAGAAAAAAATATTCTAAAAGATTTTTAAAAAGAAAAGAGGAAACTCCTCCTTCAGAACTTTCTAGAACAGCCGCACTCCCAGGGCTGTGGGGTGAGTAGGGTCGATGCACCCGGGACTGGATCTGACGGGGTTTCTGATGTGAACCTTGGGGTTTTCCCAGGACCGGCAGACTTTGATCTAGGAGCTGAATGGCTCCTCTCCTCTTTTCAGTTTGGGGAAACAGGCCATCGACTTCCTGTCGCACCGCCCCGGGCACTTCTGCTCCCTGGGTCATGCAAGAAAGTCAACACTGCAAAGGCTGGCGGGGAGGGTGACAGGGTGACGTCTGTCTCTACGGTAACCCAGATACTGAGTCCTGGAAGCAGCTGTGACACCTGCTGCCTGCTCCACCCTGGCAGGGCTCCCCGAGAATTCCCCTGCCTTCCTGTTACTTTCTCCTTCAGCCTTGGGACCGGTTCCCCTCACGTCTGATTGCTGGTCAAAGGTCTCAGCTTTATTTTTCCTTCTCCCTCTCTCTCTCTCTCTCTCTCTTTTTTTTTTTTTTTTTTTTGAAAGGGAGGTAGTTTATTATTGTTTCTTGTAAAAAGACAAATCACTCAGCTTTGACCAAGGTATATCCAAATGTGTACCCGTGAAAGATACCTGGAAATATTTGTCCATGGGTCAGGACTCTCTCTTTTTTTAATCTTTTGTGTATGAATGTGGTAGGTGACGTGGGTACTGGGGATCAAACCCAGGGCCTTGCCCATGGAAGGCAAGTGCTCTACCACTGAACTAAACCCCCAGCTCTTTTCATTTGATTTTGAGACAGGGTCTTGCTATGTGGTTGAGGGTCTGGTTAAGTTGCTGAGGCTGGCCTTGAACTTGTGATCCTCCTGCCTCAGCCTCCCAGGTTGCTAGAATCATAAGTGAGCGCCACTGTACCCAGATGCTCTCTTTTTATTTTTATTTTTATTTAATGAGTGTGAATTCTTTTTTTTTTTTTTTAAGAGAGAGGGACAGTGAGAGAGAGAAAGAGAAACAGTTTTATTTAGTTTTTCACGTGGCCTTTGTTGCTCCAACACTTAGTCGTGTACGTGGTGCTGGGGTTTGAACTTGGGTCCTCACGCATGCCAGGCAAGCGCCTTAAACCGCTGAGCCACCACTCCAGAACTATTTTTATTTTTTTAAAAGAGTGAGAGGGACAGTGAGAGAGAGAAAGAATCAATTTTATTTGGTTTTTCGTGTGGCTTTCGTTGCTCCAACACTTCACTGTGCACATGGTGCTGGGGTCTGGTCTTTGTTTCTCCGACACCTCCAGCCCCAGATGCTCTTTTCTTAAAATATCTTTAGTGGGCTGCAGCAATGCCTCAGTGATCAGAGCACTTGCCTGGCATGCACGAGGACCTGGGCTCAAACCCCAGCACCATATACACAACTAGGTGTCAGAGAAGCAAAGGTCAGATGGAAAAATAACTAAAGTTGGTTCTCTCTTTCTCATTCTCTCCCTCTCTTTAAAAAAAAAAAAAAAAAAGTCTTTAGCTACAGGAAATTATCCAGACTCGAGGCCTGGATTTAACTCTCCAGACTCAACCAAGCAGGGTATCTGGAATTCCTGGCACCTGCTAACATTGAATGAGCACTACCATGATCCTTTACAAAATGGAATAGGTTCTGCTGGGTTTTGTATTTTCTTTTTGTTTTGGTACCAAGGATTGAAGCCAGGGGTACTTAACCACTGAGACAGTTTTCCAGTCTTTTTTAGCCTCACTAAATTGCTGAGGCTGGCTTCCAAAAGTCACTGGGATTGCAGGTATGTGTACCATGCCCACCCAGTTCCGTTGTTTTTACAGATGAAGAAACTGAGGCACAAGGAGGCTGAAGGTTCTCCTGCTAGAACTTGGCAGCAACAGTATTCAAATACAGATTTGCCTTGTATCCAAAAGCTGCTCTTGTTGGCCAGCGCTGTCTCTGGCCTCTGGAACAGATGCCAGATAACTTAGATTTCACAGATTTGGGACCTCCAGCTTGCCACTCAGGCCACAGGAGAGAGACGGCTGCAGGGGTCTGCCGGGCTCTGGGACAGCAGCGTGTGCAGCAGTTAGGGACGTGTACGGTCAGATCCCATGAGCACGCCTCACTCGTGTGATCAGAGTGAGTCACCCTCCCTGCTGCGGGGACCTGAGGACGAAGCAGCAGGCCTATGACATACACAGAGGGAGGAGTCGGCTGGGCTGTGAGGGCTGCGCTCTGCACAGAGCTGGCTCGGCACCCAGCCCAGAGCCCGGTGCAGGGCAGCCCTTGGCCAAGCTGTGTGACCCCTCTGAGCTTTAGAATCCTCGTTGGTACCTGACTCTCACAGGCGGCTGAAGATTAAAGACGTCAACACCTCACAAAGGGCCTGGTACACAGAAGACCCTCAATGCCTCGGTTATTTCTCTCTTTTGACAGAAATGGTAATACACGGGGGCTGGGATGTACCTTGGTGGCAGAGTGCATGCCTAGCCTGAGGGAGGCCTGGGTTCGATTCCTAGCACCACACGTTAAGAATGCAATAAAAGGGGCTGGAGCGGTGGCTCAGCGGTTACGGCACTTGCCTGGCATGCATGAGGACCAGGTTCGAACCCCAGCACAACGGACACAATTGAGTGTCAGAGCAACAAGATCCAGACAAAAAACTGAACAAAACTGATTCTCTCTCTTTAAAGAAAAGGAAAACAAAGAAAGCATCGGATGCTCTACACCCTTGTAGATTATTTATTTAGTTCAGCACTGGGGATGGAAGCCAGGGTCTCGAACATGCTAAGCACATGCTCTCCCACTGAGCTACAGCACCGTCTGTACACACACTTACCACCCCTATCTATTCATGTACGTGTATGTGTACATATATTTTTTTTATTATCTGATTTATTTCACTTTTTTGTCTGTTTATTTTTGGGTCTTGTTTTGTTGAGATGGGGTCTGGTTATGTTGCTCAGGCTGGTCTGGAATTTCTGGGCTCAAGTGATCCTCCTGCCTCAGTTTCCCAAGTCCTGGGACTACAGGAGCATGCCACTGCAATAAGTTTTTGGGGGTCGGTGGTGGTACTAGGGTTGAACCCAGTACCACTGAGCCACATCCATAGTCTTTTCATTTTTTATTTTGAGACAGGGTCTCACTAAGTTATTTAGGGTCTCACTAAGTTGCTGAGGCTGGCCTCGAACTTGCAATCCTCCTACCTCAGCCTCCCAAGCTGCTGGGATCGTAGACGTGAGCCTCTGCACTTGGCTTACAGCTTAGTTTTTTTCACTTTTAACTCACTTTGTTGTGAACATGTCCCCACATATATATATACATCTACATAAACGTACTTATGACTGTGACGATCTGTCATTCTTCTATCCCCCCAGCTCTTCCCAAGCTCTGGTCTAAAATGCCAAGCTGAATATTCTTATAGACACATTTTTGTTTCCTTAAATAAATTTGCTTTAAGTTGAAGAATTAAACTGAACTGAAGATACCTGGGCCTGGGGAGGTGGGGGGCTGCTCCTTTTCCAGCTCATCCTGGGTGTTTCTCACTAACGCTGCTGGAGGCCCTGGCTTCGCACCCTCTGGGAAGGCTGGGAGAGAAGATCTGGTTTCAGGAACTGGTTTCCCTGCATACAAGATGGAAAGAAGGTCATGATCATTTCCTGATGAGGGGAAGCCAGGAAAGGCGGGGTCTGGAAGTCAGAGACCTGGGTTCTAATCCTGACTCTGTGCCAGATCCACAAAGGGGCAGGGTAGGGGGCGCTTTCTTTGACTCTGCACAAAGATGCCCTGGGCCACGCCAGCTCTGACCTGTGTTACACACAACTGGTTTCTGACCCTGCCAGCTGTGGGACCTTAGACCAGTCACTCTCTATCTCTGAGCCGGTCTCCTTATCTGTAAAATGATCATGCTAGTAACTTCCGCTTGCCTCCCACCCGGGGCTGCTGAAAGGAGGCAGTGAGAAGCAGGTGGGAAAGGGCTCTGCAGGCCTGACCTTTCCCCTGAACTCCAGAGCAGGTTAAAGATGCGCCTTCCCAGGCAGGGGTGTGGCTCAGTGTCAGGCCCTGCACTCCAGGTTGCTCCCTTCACCCTGTAGCATGGAAGTTCTCTCTGCCCCACAGCTTGTCTTGCAGAAGTGGGGGCGGCACAGGTGCCCTTCTCCAGGTTGCAGGTGGGAATCTGCGCTCAGCAGAGCGTCTCAGAGGACCTACTGTGCCAGGCCCAGCCTGGGAGATGCTAAATCCTGGCACCGTGCACTTCCTTCATCCCTGCTAAACACCAGAAACCCGAGCAGGTGAGTGCTCTGCCCTGAACGCAGTCAGAGACAGGCAGGGCTGGCTGCAGAGGCCCCTGCCTCCTGAAGAGCAGTCACTTCCCCTTTGAGGGGCCTGACACAGTGCAGGCGTGGTTACAGACATAGGAAGGAAATCCACCAAGTCAGAAGAAAAAGGGCAGCTGGGTGTGGTGGCACAAGCCTGTAATCCCAGCAACTTGGGAGGCTGAGGCAGGAGGATCACAAATGCAAGGCCAGCCTCAGCAACTTAGCCAGACCCTGCCTCAAAATAAAAAAATTTAAAAATGCCTGGGGATGTGGCTCGGTATTAAAGCCCCTCTTTGCTCAATGAAAGAAAAGAAAAGAAATAAGTCAAAGGCTGACAAACACCACATAGAAAATATTAGAAGCCTTGTGGGCCTCTAATGGCTTCTACTGCAAAAAAAAAAGAGAGAGAAGTAAAAAGAAGCCCAAAGAATACACACCAAAATATGGTAACTGATCATTTCTGGGTGGAGAGAGGTTTTATATTATTTTTTCTTTTGGTTTGTTCCTATCATAGAATTTTTCAACCAAGATCATGCATTAGTTGCAAGTAAAGAATGTAAGAAAAAAATAAGTGGAGGCTGGAGAGGCTCAGCGGTTACAGCGCTTGCCTGGCAAGCACAAGGACGTGGGTTCAAACCCCAGCACCACCTACACAACAAAGTGTCGGAGCAACAAAAACCACATGAAAAACATAAAATTGATTCCCTCTCTCTCTCTCTGTCCCCGTCTCTATCTCTTAAAAAAAAAAAAAAGAAAAGAAAAGAAAAAGAAATGAGTGAGCGAGCAAATTAAACATGACACTGGAGAGAGGAGTCTGCCCTGGGGACCCAGCAAGCTGGCCGAAGTCAGCCCTCTGCTGGATTCAGGTCTCAGCCCCTCTGCTGGATTCAGGTCTCAGCCCCTCTGCTGGATTCAGGTCTGACCTGCTACTGTTTTTTACCACTCTAAGGACATTTTATTTTTCACTCCAAGTATCCCCCTGAATACTTTTTCTAAGTCTGCAGTAAGGAGACTGAGACTCAGGGGTGTCCTGAGGCCAGACCAGGGAGGAGGAAAGGGAGGAGGCTGAGTCAGGAGGGCAGGGGGGCAGCTGCAGGCCCTCCAAGGTCTGCACACTCTGTGGGAGGGGCCTCTGGACAGCCCCTTCCTGGCAGCCTCCTGGCCACAAGCAAGGTCCTTGCCTTGGGGAACAACCACCTTCCGCAGGCCCTGGAGGGCACACAGTCCCTGTACCCAATGGCAACAGAGAACTGGGCTGGGAGGTGGCTCAAGAGCTGCCTGCCCCCGGGATGTGTCCACCAGGGGAAACTGAGCCCGTCCCCAGGAGGAAGGACCACCTCTCTCTGCTCCAGGGCCTCAGCTCTCTGTCCTGTCGCCCTGAGTGCACAGACCACTGTGAGTGGGAAGCTCATGTTCCTCCAGCGGCCACATTAGTGGCAAGCGAAAGGGCAGAGGGTGCTCCCTGGTGCTGGTTGAGGAAGGGTCCCCAGCACCTCTGTAGATGGCCTGTAGAGGCCAGGGCCCACATGCTGTGTGGCACTCTCCAAGGGTCCCACCTGCACTGGCTCTAGCAGATGAGTCACCTGGCCCAGTCTGCAGCCTGGAAGAGCCTCAGTTTCCTATCAGCAAGACTGCAGGAAGAGGACCACCCAGCCTCTCTTAACTTCAGTGCCCTATCCCCAAAGACTTCTTTTTTGGGGGGGTACTAGGGACTGAACCCTAGGGTGCTTAACCACTGAGACACATCTCCAGCCCTTTTTATTTTTTATTTTGGGGCAGGGTCTCGCTGAGTTGCTGAGGCTGGCCTTGAACTTGCAATCCTCCTGCCTCAGCCTCCCCAGCCAATCACAGACGTGCACCACCACACCAGGTACCAATGACTTCTGAGTCATATCTGGCAGGAACGTCAAAGCCACCTGCTCACCTGTGAGAGGCCTCTGGGTGGAACACAGAAAGTTCCATTCTGGATGCTTTCATCCTAAGGAAAAACCAGCTTCTCTCTTTTTCTTGTTCCTTCCTCAGTGACAGACAGTGACCTACACCTGGCACGCGGGGTCACCCAGAAGGGTGAAGAGGCAGGGAGACATGGGTGGAGAGGAACTGCAGCCTTCGAGGGAACCTGGCAGCTCATTTGGGGTGACAGCCATCCTCTCACACAAGAGGCACCCAGTCACACTTGAAGGCCACACCCAGCCACCAACGTCAGCTGACAGCCAACATCAAGCCCCACAAGAAGTTTCAGTGTCCTGAGAATCCCCTGTCGCAGCCTCCTCTGGGTGAGATGTCTTTTTTGTGTGTGTGCAGTATTGGGAATTGAACCCACGTCCTCATGCTGCCTGTAAAGTTCTCTACCACCGAGTCACACATCTCCAGCCCTTCTTTTTTTTTTTTTTTTTTGATAGGACAGTGAGAGAGAGAGAATTAATTTTTATTGAGTTTTTCATGTGGCCTTCGTTGCCCTGACACTTAGTTGTGTATGTGGTGCTGGGGTTTGAACCCGGGTCCTCATGCTTGCCAGGCAAGCGCTGAAACCACTGAGCCACCGCTCCAGCCAGCTCAATGTCTTTTAAGTGCAAAGAATAAATAATAAGTACAAATATGAAACAATTTGGGCTGGGGGTGTGGCTCAGAGATAGAACACATACCCAGCATGCACAAAGCCCTGGGTTTCAACCCCAGCATCAAAGAAAACAAAGCAAAATATATTAAATATCTTGGGGCTGGAGCAGTGGCTCAGCAGTTACGGCAGTTGCCTGGCATGTGCACGTACGCGGAGTTCAAACTCCTGCACCACATACACAACAAAGTGTTGGAGCAACGAAGGCCACATGAAAAACTAAACAAAACCGATTCTTTCACTCACTGTCCCTCTCTCTTAAAAAAAAAAAAAAATTAAACATCTTCGTATCTGCCCTGGAGTTGCTGATGTGTGACCCTACCATCAAAATCGCAAGACAGTCAGGCACAGAGGCGCATGCCCATAATCCCAGTAGGTCTGGAGGCTGAGGCAGGAGGATCGCAAGTTCAAAGCCAGCCTCGGCAACTCAGCGAGGCCCTAAGCAACTTAGCAAGACCCTGCCTCAAATAAAAAATAAAAAGGGCTGGGGTTGGGGCTGGAGCGGTGGCTCAGTGGTTTCGGCGCTTGCCTGGCAAGCGCGAGGACCCAGGTTCAAACCCCAGCACCACGTACACAACTGAGTGTTGGAGCAACTAAGGCCATGTGAAAAACTAAATAAAGTTGTTTCTCTCTTTCTCTGTCTCTCTCACTGTCCCTCTCTCTTTAAAAAAAAAAAAAAAAAAAAAAAAAGGGCTGGGGTTGTGGCTCAGTGGGTTCAATCCCTGGTACCAAAAAGGAAAAAACAAGACGCAGCAAATGTGACCTCTTTGTCCTTGTTCCCTGGAAAACTGCTCTCTGATTGCTCAACAGATACAGTGCCCACTCTTTCAGGCTGCCACAACAGGATGCTGGTGAAATAAAACAGAGCAGCCATGGCATGATGAGGTAAAGGAAGCACAACATTCACAAGAAAGGGCAGTGAAG